>JASKDV010191647.1:0-11524 GCA_032466395.1 Aegires albopunctatus
ACTCTATATCCTAGCAACTTAAGGTTAAGAAGGCAGAAGGAAACCCAAAAAAATTTTGGATTTCAAATTCACGCCTGCACGGGTTTGAACCAAGGACCTTTGCCGTGGTAGTCGAGCGCCTTAACCATTGAGCTATCCGCTCCCCCTCTATAATTAAGGTGACATGATCTTAGGAAGAATCATAATTAATAAATGCTCCAATTTATTTTCTCAGAGTATCCGTGGAAACGCTGTCAACCGACATCAGCAACATTGCCAACAAGGTGCGGGCCATCACAGAACAGATTGTACATGCTGGTGTTGACTTTCAACAGCAAATGAAGGAATTTCTTAAGGTGGGATTTCCTCTTTGATGAAAAACGTCGTCATTGCCAACATCATCATCATCATCTCCACCACCATCACAATTATCATCATTGTAATTTTTATCATCATTATCATTATCATAATCAACTGTAATTTCATCCCACCTCATATGCATTCTGTGGCCTGACAAATGCCCCAGAAGACCTTTCAATGAGATTCTTCCCAAGCCTCTCCTCCCTATGTTTTTTTTTTTAGAACAATACTGTATGCCAGTAACTGATAATAAATTATCAGTAGATAGAGAGACATGTTACAGTTACAGAGTTTTTTATCCAATAGCTGATGCCATTACCAGAGACTATTTAAAACTTTTAAATTTTTTTTAATTTGAATTAATAAATTTTACTCCATGTTACCATTAATTATAAAAGGAAGAGCAATTTTATAAATATGATATTGTATTCTTTTAATACTATTAATCCCGTCATTTCCTTGTTTTCATTGTGATAGGAAGCAAATGTGGAAGTGGTAGAACTGGAAGAAGACCTCAGAGAAATTGAAATGATGAGAAAAGAGCTTTCAACCTTTTTTGCCGAAGATCTCCAGCAATTCAAACTGGAAGAATGTTTCAAAGTTTTCCAGTCATTTTGTGATAGATTCAAGAAAGCTCTAGAGGTAAGTCAAAGATTTCAATATTCTAATCACACTTTATAATTATTATCTTTTTTCATTTAATTTGATTTCAAATATAGATGAGGAATGGAATTCAAGTTGAATAGCTTTGGATGCTGTAAAACTATATTATATTTTCTGAAATATTGATCAAACACTCCGGCTAAATTAAATTAGCATGGACTTTCTATTCTATCATGTGGGTAAAATTGCAACTGTCTTTGTATCATGATATGTTGCTTAGTATTGCTGCATTGCACTAAAAGGTAGCTAGGCCTACATCATATTTACTTTTTTTCATTGGTTTTTTTTTTTCCTCAATAGGAAAATTCCCAAAGGGAGATGCAGGAGTTGAAAGCAACGGAGAAGAGAAAATTGAAGGAAATGGAAAATAAGAAAAGATCTTCAGGTAATTAAAGTCAGCCAAATAGACTGCATGTGATGTATAAAAAAAAGAAAGAAATTCATCGTTATAGTCAGATAAAAACTTTCAGATTGTTCTTATAGAATTTTTGATAATGTCAAATGTAGTCTAATTATTCCCTCCAGCTTAGCGGATACTCAATTTACACCTGGATAAAATGAGGAAATGTTGCTTTAGGGATTTGAATTCCAATAATACTTATCAGACTACATAGTCATATTTGCAATAAAATATATTGCACAATTGTTTATTATGTGGTTCAAATAGGCATTTAAAATCAACATATTATATGGTGCATCAGACATAATTCTTAAAATACGCATTGCATTTTCTTTTACATTAAAAAAAAAGTTTTTCTTATTCAAATAACATTTCTTATAGTACATATGTATTACAAACCATTTATATACTTAATTCATACTTTACTAGCCGGCCCGTTACAGCTTCACTTGTAAAATTAGGTGCATATCATAATCTCTCTCTCTTTCTCTCTCTCTCTCTCTCTCTCTCTCTCTCTCTCTCTCTCTCTCTCTGTCTCTCTCTCTCTCTCTCTCTCTCTCTCTCTCTCTCTCTCTCTCTCTCTCTCTCTCTCTCTCGGAACAGCATAGGTCTAAACTTTTTTGAAATGGTCATTCCTTTAGTGGAATTAAGGCAATAAAATCATTCTTCATTAGTTAACAAACGACTTTATTGAAAAAAATGCTCCGTCTTGCAAACAATTGGGATGATTTTAATCTTCAGTGAAAGTTTCTTGACCGAGACTTCTCAGGTCTAGCCCGTAGGTGTGACACAGACAAACAGGCATATTCACGGTCTCTTTTATATTAGGTATAGATTGTCCTGAAACAAGTATTAGCAATATAAAATTGTTACTTGTCAATACTGATTAAGATACTCTTTTTTTAAATTTCAGTCAACATATCTGATTCACCTGAAGAGAGCAGTGAATCTGGTGATACAAGCACCGAACATAGTACATCTCAAGAGGATGAGGATGGATCCATTGTCGATATGCTCCTTGCTGATGTTCGCAGTGGATTTACATCTTGCAAATTCAAAGATGGAAATTTCTCAGTTAAGAAAGTAACTAAGGTTAACCTTTTGGATGCACTTTCTACGGGAACCGGTGCTGCTACTGATGCCATTGATCAAACCGATGATAACCCAGTGTTTGTCAGAAATGGCTATGGCAGAAAAAGTCATCGTAAGAAGCTCCTCAGCAGCTCTGATTCAATCAGCCCCACAGATGCTCCCTCTCCCACTCCTGACTCTCTAAATCAAAGAAGAAACAGGAGAAGCTATGCCACAGAGGATAATGAATCCCTCATCGACTTCCTCATGGAATCTGATAATACCAACTCTGTTGAACCACTTCGACCAGAGAACACGTTTGAGCGATTTGGTAGCTTACGTCGTCGACGACAAGAACGCAAGGAAAAGAGAAGTGTCCTTGATGTCTTAGCTTCAGGCAGAGAGCGTTCAGCTTCTCCATCAATTCCTGAAAGTCCCACTACTGGGCTAAAGGGAATGGACTTCAGGGAACAAATGTCTTCTTCTGAGAGACCAAAATCACATAACTTCCCAGACTCATCTGCCCCAGCAAGTCCTTCAAGTCGCACACTAAGAAGGACTCGCAGTTGGCTTGATAGACCTTCAATGGAAAAAGCCAATAGGGAACTTAAGGAAGATGAATCAGATGCTTTAATAGATCGACTCAAACAACGTCTTGGTAAGAAGAATGATGGAAAAAATAGAAGTATTGAACATTTGAGAATAGAGAAAACAGATTCCAGTGACAGTAACTCATCCTATGAGGATGAATCTTCTAAAAATTTCAGCCGCTGGAGAAGTGGCATAACTGTTCCAGAGTCTCCTTTAGAAACAATCTCAGAAAAAAGCCCTGACATGCATAGCAAGCTCTCTAGATCAAAATCAGATTATCCTGTTTCGCGTCGTGAAGGAGGTGATATTGTGAGAAATTCCTCTGAAATAGCAAGACCTATTTCAATGACTGACATCTCTACGCCAGAGCCAAAACATTCTTGTGATGATTCAGATATGCATTCTCCTAATGTAGCTGTATCAGTGCGCAAACAAATAAGCAGTGGTATGGGTACAAATATCGACCATGTCTTGAAAACAATAGAAGATACTGGAAGGACCATTGATACTGTAGGTGTTTCAGGACCAATTAAGAGAACTCCAGAGGTAACTCCAGATGTTAAGGCAACCCCAAAGCAGCCAGAGCCTCAGGTTGCTGTAGTTGCCCATGTTATGGCAACTCCTAGACCAATTACTCCTGTTAATGAACAAGATTTAAAAGCAAAGAGAGATCGTCGGAAGAAACGGTCTACTTTATCAATGGAGGATGTACGAGCAGCTATGAAAAAAGATCCTAAACCCACTGGACAAGAGAAAACAGAACTTAAAAAGGGAGAGACTGATAATAAAGAGTCATCCGTGATCAACGAAATGAACCAGAAAAATTTGCAATCCGAAGTAGATACCGATACTCCAGAAAAATGGGGCAAACCGGTTGCCAAAACACCTCCATCCCCAAGGAAAGTGAGCTCAGACAATGACAGTCAGTCTGAAATAAAGAAAAGCAAAGTAACAAATACCAAAGAATTAAGCAAAGCTGCTAAATTGGCTGCCAAGAAACGTTTCAGGGATGCTCGTTTTGGAGATTCAAATTCTTCTGATTCTAAAGGTAGAACAAAGAGTAATGTAGAAACTGATAGTGTGAATCAGGCTCTCAAAGAAATAGCAAATCAAGGCTCAATGAGTCGCTCCAAATCATATGATGAACATGTAGCCAAAAATGGTAATGCAAATTTCAATAGCAACATGATGCAAGAAAAGAAGGCAGTGCTGCGCAACAGTACAAGTCGGCTATCCATGGATGGTCGACGGAATGGTTTATACATTCCAAGTGATGAAAGTGATACAGAGCTTACACCTGAGGATCTAGGCTCAAGACGACCATCAAGCTCCAAGAGTGACAGTCCAAAAAGTATAAGTCGTTTGTCTTTGAAATCAACCAATACTTCAACAGAAACTCTTCAAGCAGATGTTGAATCTTCACCAGAGCAAAGACGAAAAAGCACTGATGTCAATTCTCAGTCTAATAGCAACAATGTCAATGGTCTCTCAAATATTGATGAGCCTATCAATGCAAGACTTTATTCTCAGGAAAGCAAGATCTCTGGTGACGTTGGCAGCACTAATACAGGCACCATGAGTCCTATTCCACCTCGTCCTCAAAGTGCCAATGCAATTGATACAGAGGGTTCTTACCTGAGACGAACTTACAGCTTAATGGAGAGAACTCGCTTTCATACAGATGGTGATGATGATAATCCATTAGCCAAAATGGCTAAATGGCGCATGAATAGAAGCAAGCAGAGACAAAGCATGTATGACAATGTCCAAGAACCAGTTAATAGTGTTAGCAGCAACTCAAATGTTGCCAGTCAGTCTCATCTGTCTCCAACATCATCTTTATACCCTGGAAGTTTTCAACAACAGCAACAACATCCAAGGACGGAGGTGTCAGAGTTCAAAAATGAAGTTGGTTCTAGAAGCAGCTATGCTAGCAGTAATGCCAGTAGCACTGAACGGGATGAAGGCTTTGAAACTGGTTCTGGTTCTGGCTCTGTGTCTCAAAGGACATCAATGAGTAGTACCATTGATTCTGAAATCTACGCAACTCCCGTTTTATCTCGAAGATTCGACAATGCCAGACCAAAAGCTCCAGTTGAATCCACAACTGACAAAGTTGTTCCCTCTAGTGAATCTGTTATTACTCGCTTATCCATCGAAGCAGATCGTAAAGAGAGAACAGAATCATGGACACAGCAAACTGTTCAGGCAAATGGTATAAGCAATGACCAGAGCAGTGATACTAGTCAAGAATTTTCAGCCCTTTCCCCAGATAGTGGTCATAGCACATCAAGAGAAGACATTTGGAATGAAGAACCAACAGAGGTTCCTAAAACACCCACTAAAAAAGAGTCAGCTTCTAGTTCAGCTCCTACCAAAAAAGATAAAAAGAAGTCAGTTCCAAGCTACATGAAACCAACCAACAGTTCATCCTCTAGGCCCACCCAAAATAAAAATGATACCACTAAAGTGAAACATGATACTCCTAATAGAATTTCCTATAAAGAAAAGGAACAGCCCGCGGTTTTCAAGAGAGATACCTCTGTAAGAGCTTCAATGAGAGCAGAATCAGCTATGGCAGGATTTCAACGAGGTGGCACTGCCAGAACATCTATCAGAGGACCTCGTTCTACTGTAAAGCTTACAGCTGGGGCTACCAAAACATCTCCTGATTCTGTCCCACTTTCTCGGTCAAGGGCCGGTTCTAATTCCAGTATTTCTTCCCTTGCAAGCAGCATGTCAAGTATAAATGCTAGCACTACTTCATTGACCAAGAAAAGACTAGCTCCAACTTCTAACAACGGTTCTACTACCAAAAGAACTAGCAGACCAACAACACCATCGTCAATAAACAGGCCCACAACGCCATCATCTCGTCCTACAACCCCTGGGGTCAAGATAACTCCTTCTTCGCAAACTTCAAGCAAAGGCACAAGTAACTTTTCTCGCACACAGTCTATGAGGGTTACCTCAAGGAGTTCTCTTGGTACTGACAAAGACACCACCCCTAAGTCTGAAGCAAGGAAAAGTAAGTCTGCCTCTGGCTCCTCACAATCCTTATCACGTAGTGTCACTCCTCAACCACAAGACAATAAGAGGAGCACTACCCCTCAACCAGAGCGTCCTCGTAGTACAACACCTCTATCAAGAGAAGAAAGAACATCTACCAAGAGGAGTTCATTCATGGCACCCACAGCTTCATCCAAAGCCAGAAAAGAATTAGGTGATGCTTCTCCTGTAGCCCCCATTCGCACCAAATCCCTCAGTCAAAATTCAAGTCCTCTCGTTCGTCACTCCAGTCTTCGATTACCAAGAAAATCGACTAGCCCTCTTACTGTTTCATCAGGGAAAGAATTAGCCGGGGGAAGAAAATCACCTGCTACTATTCAATCTCCTATCATGCACAGACAAGAACACAGTCATTCACTCTCTACTGTTACAGAATTGGCTGCAGATGAAGACAAAGAAGCTAAAAGTTTAGAGAGCCCCAAAAAATCCCTTTTCAAAAGAATCGGAATTGTAAAAGCAAAGCCCTCACAAAGTACTGCCAAAGTACAATCTAAATCTGCTGGTTCAGATACAACGGGGAAAAAGAAATGAATAACAATTTTAATTTAGGATTTGTGAAAATGGATGGAATAAAGGAAAAGAATGGATATAATTTTCAACAAGGGAGACAAAAAGCCTGGTCTTATTGGCTGACAGCAATGGCGTGTACATTTTAAAATGGCACTGACAAATTAGCTCCTAACTCCTATCATTGGAAGTACATATGTACTTTTAAAGCCAGAGACTGATAACTTATCTCTCTGCACCTCTATTTATACATAGTGTTGTGAGCAATCTTAGCTCTTGAACTTGTCATGTCTCACATTTAAGATCAATGTATCCCTTTCAAGCAGTGTACTCTCATCTTCTCTATCATCATGATAAAATGAGAATTTGATCATGGATTGTAATCAAAATACAATGAATCAAAAAGCTGCTATTGTTTAAAAAAAATAACAAAGTTGTGTACAATGTTTATCCTAATTCTTGGATTTTGAGTAGCCTATGGTACGACAACTTTACGGAAACCATAAAGCTGTATGTTATTACATGTACATGTTTCCCAATGGTTGTTACATATGAAGGTTGGAACTCTTTAATTTCAAGGATTAAAAATGTATTTAAAAAACCAACAAAAGCAACAATTCATGAACATTATTCATGAAGAAAAGTGGAAATATAGTAACGATGGTCACAATTTGTATATGATTGTCATGTACGATGATTCTTCTCTGAACTGATATTGCTGATCTAATACACCTTTTCTAATTTGTATTTTATAGCTAAGCAAGAATATACTCTTTTATTTCATTTTACTTGAAATATTATATGCAATTTGTTAAATGGGTTTATTGCCAAGTAAAAACTATTTAAATTACTAATGTTTAAACGAACAGATCCAGCTTGTCTTATTGACAGGCCTCTCTGTGATTGTAGATCTAGAAAGCAGCTATTATCTGTAGTCTTTATATACAGTTTTTACGTGTAGAATTTTATATTATAAGCATTGTTAAAGACTAAGATATAAGATTATATTTGTGTGTAAAAATCAGTGATTACTTTGTTAAAGGCTATATTACTTATATGGATATTACTAAGCTGGAAATTGAAAGAGTGGAATAAGATCTGTTTTTCATGGGATTTGAATATCTTATTTGGAGACCAAAAAATGTACACATGTCCAAATACAATACTTGTAAGAAAGCACATCCCTTCTTATCATAAGCTGTAAAAAGATTTTTTTATTAATATAGTCATTAATTGAAAATTAACATCTTGTTCTACCTTGCCCCCACCCATATTATGCAAATTAATTCTAAACCAGTTTATCAAGGTTCCTCACCCTCGATTTAATGAGATCATCAATTTATACATCATCTAGCACCAAAAATAAATTCCTTACTCTGTCTTATTGTAAGTTCTTAAAATCAATGAAATATTTGAACTATGAATGAATTTTATCTTGTCAATTTGTGAGATCTGTAATTAATGTTTATTCTCTGGTGGGTAAATTTTACACTGATCTTGATTACTGCTAGGAAAGAATCAATATTTTCTAGTAAAGTCATTCCTTCAATATTTTTTATTCTTTTTAAAAACTTATAAAAAGGTAGAATGTGTTCAAATGATTTTTTTTCATTTCATTTCATTTACTATTACACATAACATCATCTTTACAGGTATGTGAATTTAGACTTAAATTTCAGCTCATCGACACATCCAAGGATTTTTCATTTGTGATTCCATATTTTAAATGATTGATTTCTCATATCATGAGAACAATGCATTGATTAAATTAAAGTTTGCAATAGATATTATTCACGCAAATATTCACTTTGATATTTTGAAATTGATATGATTATTTTTTTTTCATTAAGCCTTCATTCTTTCCTGGTAAACTTTGAATTACATGTAGATCTACTAATGATATTTGAGCTAAAACTGCAACAGAATGATATCAAACTGATGCATTATATTTTTCATGGTTATTGTTAGTTTCAGGGTTTTAAAAATATTGTCTGAGGTCAGCTCTTAAAGGAGACAAAAATTATAGCTTTCCTTTTATTTGAAATAAATTTTTTCCACTTAAACATAACATTTAGTTTAAACTGTAAGATTCATGTTGAGATTAAAGTGTGTTGAATTGAGAAAGAGAAAGCTGAGGAAAAGTAATCATATTGTTGACTTACTTGACTTATGCCTGTGAATCACCGTATGAACATAGGGCCTCGGCAACACTCCTCCATCTGACTCGGTTTTGGGCAACGTTCTCAGTTCTGGCCATGTCCACCCAGAGGCTTTAATTTCTGCTTCTGTACTTCACCGCCATGTTTGTTTAGGTCGACCTACTTTACGCCTTTCCTGAGGGTTCCAGTCATATTGTTAAGGAGGTCTTATCCTTAAAACTTTTGAGCAATGACATTAAGATCTTTAAAGAAGAATTTTTAACAGGCAGGTTTCTTGTAATTACAAATATAAATGGTATATTTTCTTGTAAATATGTCTCGTTGTCTGCTGTTTTGCATAACTCTTAATGGTGTATATAAAGACTAAATAATAATATGTATAAAATGTGTACATAGAATGGAATCTTCATTGGTGATAATTGTACATGTAGATAAGATTGCTTTTTGTTCCTATTTTTCATTTTTTTTAAATATCCATTCATCCCTCCATTCATTCATTTGTTTGTGTGTTTGTTTATTTGTATATTCATTCAACATTTCATTTCTGAACTGCTGATATTACTATTGGTATTTATAATTTGTGAAAATCATGAGTGAGTTGTACATTAAACATAATATTTATTTATTCCTTCACATTTTGTTTCATTTCACTGTAAGTTAATGCACATCAAAAGTTGAATCAGCATCACAAAGCAATTTCTGTTAGTTTTCGATTAATGCTGTATAATTTGCTTTTTATGTTTTGTTCCATTCCCTGATCTGCGATCATAATCTGTTGGTTGTTTGGCATATTGGACAAAATTAAATGTTGAAATCATTTTATTGATGAATAGCGTCTTGATGTCGTAATGGTTGTAATAGGACCATGTCAGTCTTTCATCAACTTGCTCTGCCTTTGTAACATTGTGCCTTCATCAAAGCCCCTCTAGCATTTTATGTTAACCATATCAAAAGCATTGCATGTAAAAAAAATTTACAAATGACTATGTCATTGTATTTACTCAAAACCCCACGTAATCATTGGTCTCATGTTATTAATATGTCAACATTTTTGTTCTTTATCAAACTTCCCCACCTTCCCCATATAAATATGAAAAATGCAATCTTTTTTTTTTTTTTCCGATTGGCACCATAATATTATTGAAGGATGCAAAAATATTTCTTTTTATTATACAGTTTTAATTTTTTAACCCGAAGATTATAAATACTTATATATACAGTTGTTTTTGGACTTAAAATGGACACCACATAATTATAAAGTTTAGTATACATCCATTTAGATATCAAGTTAAGATTGTGTTTATTTGAAAAATTGTACCATGGTATTATATAACTAATCACATGAACATAATATTGTATGGTTGTAAAATTAAAGAAAAGACTTATTTTACTTCTAAGCTTTGATAGTTTATTTTAATAGTTATTTTATAACTCAAATTGAATTTTTGTTATATAGTCTTTTGTGACACAGGAGCAACATTGAAGTTAGATTTGTTTTAACAAATGATTAAGAAATTTTTTTTTATTATCATAAGTATGGATCAATTAGATCTGCGTGCAGGTGTTTGGTTTTTTTGTTTTTTTTATGAGTTTATTAATAGAAATATGATTTTTGTTGTCATTGACTATGTCGCCAATTTTTTTTATAATCTTCCAAAAGCTTTTCAAACTTTTGCAAAGATTTACAACTAGGCTGATGCTGAATTGTGATTTTTTATTTATTTTTTTTATCTTCCTTATTTCCTTTTTCGTTTTTTGTTTTTTTATACTTCTCAAAAAAAATATTATACAGTAATTTGTTTTACAAAGCTGACTAATTTAACAACTCATGTAGCACAAATGAACAAACTGAGGTTTTTCGGTGAACCTGATGATTAGAATTTTGTAATTATTATTGTAAATTAAACATCATGTAATGTTTGTCCTAGAAAAACGGGTACCACAATAACGTGTTTGTATTGTACTATGTAGATGGTTTTCAGTAGTTGTTTTTATACTTCAAATTTTTAATGATTATCCATTGTGCCTTGTGGAGATAAATAGAAAACAAACATTTTGACTGACCCTGTCTTGGTTGACATAGATTTTGTTATAAATATATTATATAAGTAGATATAAATCTTGTTGTTCATTTATTTGCCTTAAATTATATTGTTGGACTAAGTGACATGGCTGAATTTTCAGCAGTCGAAACATTTTTCAAATACTGTCGCCTTCTTAGCCACTACAACAACGATAATGACTGTAATCAAAGTCTTTTATCTAATTTATTGTAATAAAATTCTTTATGATGATTCATTGCAATTAAAATGTTTTTGACAGTTAATCATTATATAAGATTTTAAAGGGCATTTTCATCAACCCTTAAAACATTTTACATTCCCTTTCTTATTGCCAAGAAGCATAGATCTAGTAACCAAGTGGAATTTCTGCCACTTTTTTGAGGAAATACCTCGATTGAGGACTACCGGTATGTTTTTTACATATTTCTATTTTTACGGTCTCGTTTTGCCGCTTCTGATTGGTACCCCAATTGGTAATTATTGAAAAAGAAATATGACCACTGTACTATACATTTATTCAATCTTTATTTTATAAAATGACCAAAGTATTGTCAAGATATTGTAAACAATTAAAATTAATATTTTTGAGGTTATTATTATTATTATTATTATTATTATTATTATTATTATTATTATTATTATTATTATTATTATTATTATTA
>JASKDV010191658.1:0-11524 GCA_032466395.1 Aegires albopunctatus
TCTCTCTCTCTTTTTTTTTTTTTTTTTTTACCATTGACATTCATTAATACAGTTGTGCTGGTAACTCATCAGGTGAAAAGTTGGGTTTGAGAATTAGATCACAATTTTTGTGGGGACTCATTTTGGTTTCAGCTCTTTGAAGAAGTTATTAATACAATTACCTTATCTCATCCAATTGTAATTTTTTTCCTCAAATGTGGAGAAAAATACAACCTTTGACATCTTTTAAAAAACCAGACAATGGCTGACCGGAGATGAAAGTTTGTCAGGAATTCTCTGCATTACCGGGATTTTCTTTTGTTTCCATAAGACGCTGTTTGGTTTTATTTACTTTCACCAAACATGGTTTGGAAAGTAGTGTGATTAGAACATAATATACAAATGGTGGTTTTAAAATGTACATAAACGGCTGATCTCACTGGGTGTGCTTGGCTCAGATAGTCTGGTCCTCAATGATTTAAGTGATTGTATTGTAAACAGTGTCAATATTATATATATTTTTAGAATTTTTAGCAGGTTGTGGTCAAAAGTGCTTCAGAAAATCAGACATTGTCATTAAAATGGCATTGCGATTTTCAAGGAAATCAAACAGGGTTCTTCTTCTTCTTCAAATAAACTGACAAAACTCAACGAGGCTGAGTATTACTATCAATGAACTAAATAATAATAAGAAAAACAGGCAAAAAACAACCACACCTATAGTTGAAGTATTAGATTTTAGTATTGTGTTAGCGAATTGTATGAAGATCTAATTATTTCATATTATAGCCTACACCATGTTTATGAGTATCAACACTTTTGCTCCTTCTGAGATCTGGATTCAATTAATTATCTTTCAACCCTGAGGCTGACACAACTTCAGGAAAATACCACCTTTACTTTTATACTACTTCTCTTTACGGCATGCTGATTTATTAATTTGGTAATGAGGACAAAGGGGCTGCAGTAGCCCACAACTTGCTGGGACCAAACTTAAGGGATAATCTTAGGCTTATCAAAAGCACTTTCTCTAAATGTTGGTGACATTGACCGACTGCTTTGAATGTTTTTAATTAGCTGTTACCGTGAGATTTTCAATTTACGTTATAATGTATGTATAGTAATCATCTCTGAAAATTTGTGGGTTTCTTGATTGTACCATGGATTATTGATGGGTATGGTGTGTCTCTCGAAGCCTTGTTCTGGGTGTCCCCGGGGAAGAGAAACAGGAGCCATTCCCTCGGGACTTGGAGACGAACCGTGAAGGAGGAGATGAGAGAGACCAGAAAGACTTGGCATGAACTGCGGTGGCTCTCCCAAGACAGGGGAGGCTGGAGGACTCTGGTAGGCGCCTTATGCTCCTGATAGGGATCAGAAGATTGAATGAATGGTGTGTCATGTTTGATAATGTTTCATCTAACTATAGAAATCAAATTTTTCCCCAAGTAAGCCAGCCATTTTTATTGGCTCTTATTGCTATGAGGATTTCATCTAAGTTTGCCATTTTCTTTTATTCGTTTTCTTTTTTTCAGGAGGAGAAAAAGAATTTTGACAAACAGACGGCTAAGTTTTGTCAGTCTTTGGAACGCTATCTGAACATGAAGACCAAAGTGAACGACTCTGCATTACAAGAGGTTTGATGGGTTCTTCTTTTTTGTCTGCCTATCTCGGTGTGGACGTTGCCTCCCTGACAATACTTTGAAACTCACTTCTGTTTCCTGCTACTCTTCCTGCCTCCGTTGTCATATCTTAGGGCTTCTGTAACATCCTTTTCCCATTGTCTTGATGGTCATCCTCTTGATCTCTTTCCTTCCATCATTTCCTCAAAAATTGTTCTTCCAAGTCCTTCATGTCGTAGCACCCATTCCCTATGGTCTACGAGAATAGTCGAATCAGGGATTCAATTGTCCTAGACGACTTTCAACCCATCTTATCCATGTTAGTCATTGCTATTTTTGGATTCTACAACTGTTGTATCTTTCCTCTTAACAAATTTTTCAACGATAGGTTAAAAAGGGAAAAAGTTAAATACTCATTTGTGTATAGAGTAAAATATTTTGCTTGGGAGCTAGAGGCAGCTCATCTGGCAAAGATTGGGCTGGGAAGGCAACTCCGTTAGGAATTAGTTAAGTGAGTATGTTATCGTTCATCTGCATGAATCCAGCAATGACTTAATGGAAATGAAAATGATTGCTTATTAAAGGGGTGCATTGTAATTTTTTTCTTTTCTTTTTTTTTCTGCTAGGAATGCTTTAATATAATGAGAACAAGTTTTTCTTTGTAGATTGTAAACAATTTTTGAAAACAAGAATCTTGAAATTCATCAAAATTGAATGATATCATGACTTCATATTTTTGATTGTCAAAGTGATATCCAATTGCTTTATTTCTTTTAGACTTTGTTTAGCTGCACCTTTGAGTTTTACATAAATTTAATGATAATTTTCATATTGATAGCTTTGATACACGGCAGTTCTTTTTAACTGTTAGATCGGATCATTTAGTTAACCATCCTTGTTCCACTCCAGCGCATCTTACCTGCATTCACCTGGCTTGTCATGGTCCAATGACCACAATAAAATATTATTTTTGCTATCATCATTGTTGTTTTCTGCCTTTTTCTCACTCTTTCCCTCCCCCCTCTCTCTCTCATCTCTCTCTCCTCTCTTACTCTCTCTTTCCTCTCTATCTTGTCTCTTTCTCTCTCTCAACTCTCTTTCCGTGTTTAGTTTTTACTGTTATATTGATCAATTCCCTCCAAAAATCATTATATCATGTTATAATGTACATTGATTTTGACAATATTGCCCTGTGGGGATAAGTAAAGAGTATTGAATTGACCATTTTTATCCCATAGGCTGATACTCAAGTAGAATTTGAGAAGAAGGCCTTCTACTCATCTTCAATGAAATATGTACTCAAACTGCAGGAGGTGCAGGAGAAGAAAAAATTTGAATTTGTAGAAACAGTGAGTAAATTAAGCTTTTATTTATTTCTCTGTATGAAAACTGTGATATCTTTTATTAAATCATGTAACTTTTTATATACATGTACTGTACAATAATACATATTACATCTAGTACCTGTTTACTGCTCTGCATTTAGATGAATGTAAACAAAACAACACAGATATTTTCATTGTAATATTTTTATCATGTTGATTGATTGATAAACATATAATATCATTTAAGATTAGATTTGATAGTCTTGAATGATCAAACTGTATTCATAGATCAATGGTAATGGTAATAATGTTATGGCCACCATGCACTATGCAGGTCCCATCTGTTCAGTTACTGCACAGATTTCATTCAGATGCCATTCAGAACAAAATCAAAACAACCCCTCGGCTTAATAACATCAGTACATGCCACTCATTTGAATTTAAAAAATCAGTCCCGATGCTTTTATGGATTAATTTTGATTTTTTTTCATTTTCTCAGCTTCTGAGTTACATGCTTGGCTGGCTAACATTTTATCATCAAGGTTATTCGGACATGGAAGATTTCCGTAAATACGACGTCACGTTGAGACAACTTCTTCAAAGGGTATGGTATTTTACCTCAGGAGCTGTGCAAGCAGCTTTTACTTATTTAGCTCTTCTTTTCTAGAGTTCATCATCACATCACGACTGCGGTATAAATGCTTTTTGTATTAGTACTATTATTATTATTATTATTATTATTATTATTAATTTTAGAGTAGTATTGCAATGTTGAAGTTGAAGCATTCTTATCTATGGGCAGTCAATTAATTTTTTAAATGTAATTTTATCTACCAGACGAGAGAAAACTTTGAATGTACAAGAGACGAAGCATCTATGCTGATGAGCAAAATGTTGAATGAAAACAAGGGATTGGTAAGTCAATCATGTTTTGAAATGACCTTATTTTTGAGTTAGCTTCAAATAATGTCATGTCTTTTTCAAATAGTCTTAATTTTAAATTCTTAGTCAAGGTGTTTGCTTTTATATAATATGCTTCTTAAGATTAAATTTTTAAATTCCATAGGCTTTTTATCTAAAATTATGACCTTTGTACACATTTATATTTTTAAACCCTGTATATATACACACTACTTTTTCATAATGCATCAAGCTTTCAACGGAAATGATATGGTATCTTATAAATCCATTTTTTATCCTTATCTCTTTATCATTTATTTTATCATAACCACAGACAACCCCATGGGTAAGATTTAATTCATGAATATTTTTTCATCATCATTCAATTTTTACACTCAAGATATTCCATTTATTTTGTGTTGTTCTTTTAAGTTTAAATTTATGATTTTTGTTTACTTCTGTATTTGCTTTTAAAGTAAATATAATTTGCACTATGTCTTGCATTGGTTTTATTTTTATGTTCATGTACAGTATGAGAATGTTTTATTCTTAATGAATTGTTATCTTTGTTCTGGGACCAGGATAAGTAGGCAGGCAGAATATTTTTTACTCGGTATGATATGATCCTAGACAGTAAAGGAAGGACTGCAAATTTTTGTAATGATTTTTTGTTTGTTTGTTAAATTGTTACGATTTGGTTACACCTTAGATGTTTTGAATATACTTCCCTGGTTTGTTATCTCCAAAAGTAAAACACTAGAAGAATAATGGTCTTATTATATCAAGATAAATTTATCAATAAGATTTATCTTAACCCCTTCTCTGCTCTGTTGTTAAATCTTTTATGTGCTCCAAGTAAGTCATTTTTCACTTTACTTTAACAGTGCTTTGAATTGTAGGAGAGATTAATTCCCCATCTCCCATTGTTTTATGGATGAAATAATTTATCCACTCCCTAGTTTCACTTTGATTTTACTTTTATTTGTTTGAACAAGAGGACTAATACATCTATGAATTATGGGTCTCCCTTTGGCAAAAGGCTCACACATTTGTTTAGCTATTAGGGGGTTAACCTTTTTGACAGCAATGAATTAATAATCATATTCATATTAAAAAAAATATATATATAATTTTTTTTTAGATTAAATTCTGTTTAATATAAACAATGCTTGTTGGTTTTTTTTAAAATAATTTTTTCTATTATTGTTCTCACTTCGTGTTGCCATGTAATCCAATCAAATTTCCTTTTTGGATAGCAAAGTTTATCTTATTTTGTCCGTATTTCTGTTGTCGTTCTTCATTTTTCCTTTGGATTTCTTTCTCTCTGTATGCAATACCTGTATTCTGTTTTTGAAAGACTTTTGAAATTCTTTTTATCTAATTACTATGGCCGTGATCATATCGACAACATGATCCAGATTTTTTCTGGAAAACAATAGTTGCTTACTGAATCTTGATAGTTCACAGCACAATTGACTAAAGCAGGGGTAGGGCCAAACTTTAACATACTATGCGTCAATTTTTTGTCATATGGTCCGGTTTCAGGCGTGCCATGAATGTCTGGCACCCTATCCCTATGGATACTTCTTGTAGAAATTATATTTAAATTATCTCTCACAAAGATGCACTTCTAATTATGCAGTGCGCTACATTTGGGGCATGAGCTATAGGTCGTATTTTTCTGCCTCGATGGCAGTCGCCTTATACCGCAGGTTGCCACCACAACTTCAGTTGGCCCTCTTTTGGCTTTCTTAGTTTTCTTTTCCTTGACATTACATGTTAATTAAAAAAACATTTTTATGCACGATTTTTCACTTTCTTAATTGTTAATGTCTTTTTTATCCTGTATTGGAAGGATTTAAAAAAAATTTGTTTGTTTTTAATGCAAAATAGTTATGATTTGATCATTTCAAATGTTAAGCTTTGTGTATTTTCGATGATATGAGTTTTAATAATATAACTCCTCAAATGTTTTATGTATTTAATTGTTGATTAGCAATTATATTTTTAATATTTTCATATCAACATAATTATATTTAATTTAAATCGATGTTGTGATCTCAATCTCTTTTAAAACATTTTTACTTAATGTCATATTCAGCTGTCGTTAAAAATCGTAAATTTTTCCTGTATTTATTTTGCTTTAGGTATTTTCCTATAATGTCCTCTTCTATTCTTTTTGTCTTAATTGTTATAATTTATTATATCAAATTTGGGTCTCTACGTTCCTGTAGTCATTTTTAGTTTTCCTGTTTTAATATTAGCTCTTTTTGTTTTTGTTTTCCATTGTATTTCTTATCATATTTCTAGCTTGATGAATGATTTTATTAATTAAATATGTTATTGCTTATCAAAAATGGAGGGGGGTGATGATGATGATCGTCATCATGTGCTTTTGTAAAGATTTATGAGCTCTCAGCAAGAATGTGTCTTTTCACATTTAGAAAGATTCTGGTTTGAAATGACAGACTTGCCCTCATATGACAAAAGAACGAATATCGGTATATTTCATCAAATTTTAATGATATTCATCCTTTTGTCGTATGAGGTGAGGGTAGAGTTGTCTGGATTCATTTAATTCAATTCAGTCAACCAATATTTAGAAATTGTGCGCCCTCAATATTTTCGGCATGAAAACTTTTAAGTAAAATTAAATGCAATTATAAAGTATGGAAAATGGCTAAATGAATTAGTTATGTGAAAAAAGCCAAAATCTTGCCATGAACAGTTTTTTTTCTTCTTAAGAATTTGTAGTTATTTCATGACAATTTTTTTTCAACACTTTTTCTCAGTAACATTATGTTTAGTGTTTGTTTTACTGATATTATCAATATCTGACACATTCTATTATTTCATTCAATTTAGCAGTTAGAGAGTTGGTATGGTGATTTGGAGGTAGATTTTGAGATGGTTATTTCTGTTAAAGAAGGGAGAGCATTTACTCTTGACATAGATAGGCGCTATACCCGCGACATCAGGTGGGGTAAGGCTTCGGGGCTTCAGCCCAGCTCTAAATTCTACTGTGCTTTATTGTCTTATTATGAGCCAAGCATGCACTGTATAAGAATAATAGGTAAACAATTAACTAGCCCCAGTCTCAGCTTTACCCTCGTGATGCCACTGCCCTATACAATTACTTTTCATCATTATAGCTACCAAGTAGGAGATTAAAATTACACTTGACATAGTTTCAATTTGACCAATTGGAAAACAAGAATTGTGATACTCCGATTCATTTTATGTTGGTAGTTAAATTCTGCTTCATTAAATTTCTCCCTGGAACAGTTAAGTAGATGGTAAGGCAACATGGATATTACTATTACTGATATGTTTATGTTCATTGTTATATTAATTTGGGAAATGGTCTCTGAATAGTTGGCACATACTCTTTATTATTAGTATTATTTTGTTTATACAAAATGATGCCAACGCAGAGCTGGTAAGTAAAATATAGGCACACAAATTGGGTTGTGAGCTCTGCAAAATGAAACGAAACAAAACTGTGACGTTTCAGGTATGACCCTTCGTCAGACAACAAAACGAAATGGATAAAACCTACATCAAAAACCGAAAAATGAGAGTTTTGTTTTGTTTCATTTTGCAGAGCTCACTACCCAATTTGTGTGCCTATATTTTATTATTTTGTTTATTATTATTATTAGTATTAATTATTATTGTTATGTTTATTACTAGCTGACCCTTTTCAGCGTTGCTTGCAGTTATTAAACAATCACGATGAAAAAATCCGAAACAAAGCTACAACGAACCTAAAAAAAAGAAAGTGAAAGAGGAAGTAGGTTGGGCTTGCTATGGGATGAATGGATTTCTTGGCCGATGTGTGTTTAAAATTATGATAGTATCATTAAGATAAGATAATTTAAAGACACATCTATTGCAAATGAGATTTTCTCCGTTGGGAGATATTATTCTTTCAAAATTTTGACTGCAGCTAATTCATTTTTTAATGGTGTCATTTCAAAGCCTGAGTCAATTTAAAATAGTGTATTTAAGTAGTATTAGATTAGATTATTATTATTATTAGATATTAATATTAGTAGTATTATTTAATGTTGTTTTGTTATTCTTATCCTTCTAGAAACCCATGGACCAATCAGGGACATTGAAAGGGTATACAAGACAGGGTTATCTTTACTTAATGGAGAAAAGTAGGTATTTTTTTATTTTCTACTTTTTTAAAATTTTGTAGCGCAATGATCAAATTTGATAGATTGACAAAATTAGATGAGATGAAGCTTTATTGTTCGTTGAAGTGATTGCTCTTGAATTACATCTTGTTAAATATGCAGGGCTACATTATGATATGCATCAAGGTGGCATGACATTATAAGCCAGAGATAACTGATCATGGGTGACTTGTCGGATGTTGAAGGCTAAATTAAGATAAGCCCCAATAGGGCCTGAAATTCAAAACATGGAGATAGAGGATCATTGGTGACTATGTTTGATTATGACTATGTTTGATTACAAACATATATATATATATACTTATTTGCCCTTAGTTAAAAGAAGAAGGCATCGGTGTCATTATCATTTGTTATTAATTCATCTCCAGGGGTGATGGGTACGACTTCTTGGACCAAATATTACTGTCAGTACAAGAAGGAGACCAAAGAATTCTGGATGATTTTATACAACCAAGTTGGTGGTAAAATGGTAAGTGATTTAAGTGTTATTCGAGAGAGGGATGGTATAATAGGATAAATTGATTAATTAATTATGTCCATGGTTGTTTTTCCTCTGGTCTTTTTCACTGCCAGCCTAAACAATTAGGTTTTGACGGGGTGATCCTGCAACTTTCCGTCCCAGTGGCAGCCAACCAATCCATGATGTTCTGAGATTATCTTCAGCCGAGTCCTTTTTTTCCTTGCCCTTCCTTCACCTATGGCAGTTATCAGATGACGTTATAGAAATTTAAAAAAATTAAATGATATAAAATGTGTCTGCATAAAAATATAATGGATAACTGATATCTATATAATAAGAGGACTGTATATAAATTTGCAGGGATTGTCTTGACACCCTTTGCAAATTAACTTATTGAAGTGAATTGTATGCAGTCTTTATTTGACTCTTATCCTTATGCAGTTTTGCCAACCAATATAATTTTGCATATTTGGATATGTATCATCATCATTATAACTACTAAAATATGTGAACACAATATATTTATTAATTGGTGGTAATTAAAAAAAAAATGCTCATTGCACCCGCCGCTTGTTCCTAAATTTGAAGCTGAGATCAAGAAAAACTCAGGACAGGGTAGTATGTCAGTTTGTCATCAAAGAAAATTCAGGCTCCCCTTCCCTCTGCTAGCCTGCTAAGACTTCAAAGATGCGATGATTGTGAGTTATAGTTTTCCTCTGGTTTTACATCAATGCGTTACAAATATGATTCAGCTTTTGAAAATATGATTTGAGGCAAAATGTGGAAAGAAAATATGGATGGTTGGCAATGCCTTATGGAATAAATAAAGTTTGATACGGGTGTAGGAAAACTGGAAAATCTTAGAATCTTGGGTAATTATGATTCGAGCTCTCTTGAATTGAGTTGTATTTTTTGTTTCATCCGCATTGTCGTGATTTTTGTATTTGGTTAAGTTAATTGCAATTTTTCAAATTTGTTTTTCAGAGTGATCCAGAACAGTATGTCCTAGACAGATGTGTGAGGTGAGCATTTATTCCATTATATGGTTCTAGTTTATTCAAATGTTATTGATATTTCGCCGCCTTAGATCAAAACTCCTATGTCTCCTTTTTTTTTCTTTTTGGGCGCTTACAGGAATTATTATCTAAGCCGACAATTTGATGACAATTTATCCACCACATTGATGCTTTGACCTCAAATCTTGTCTTCACAAGAGCCTTACAACTGTCAAAAATTTTGATTTATCAAAGGCGGCTGGACAGAAATCAATGTGTTTTAACACCTTTGTAGTTATTCAAATAGCCCAAATACAAAGAGATGATGAATTTGAAAAATCTATGTTACTAACATATTCAAATTTACATAAAATTTTCTCTATTTCTAAAACTGTGGGATCTTGGAATACTCTGAATTTCAAAACAATAAATGACTACTGTCATGGATATGACCTTTAGTTTCCCTTTGTCCTTATAATCATTACTTAAGCAGGGCATTAAAGGTTATTTAGCTATTTAGCCTGATTTGTATTGTATTGTTATTGAAACGTATTTTCCTATTCCTCCATTGTCAATAAATATTATTAGCCTCTCATCAAAAGATTAAGGAGAGTCATAGACTTTTGCCTCAACAAACCTTGTGATTTTAACTTATGAGGCAAGACCTCCGGGTGTTGTAGCTGATCTTTGGAAAAGACAATACAATACAACTACTGCTTCAGTCATTCTTAATTGTAAACCATGTCATTGAAAGAAACTATTTTTGGTGATCATTACTGTGAAGAAGCTGGACAGTACACACACATTTTTTTGTCTTCTCTTTAGATATATATATATATTTTTTTTTTTGATTCATGGTCAACAATTTGAATTGAATATATATTTTGCAGATATAGCTTGTTAAATATCTAACACTTCTTATGTTATCGTTTCCCTTGCAGGAGAGCCTCAGAATCCATAGAAAAAAGATTTTGCTTTGATGCAACATTCAAGAAAAAGTAAGCATGAAAATCATTTTAAGTTGACACAGAGCCCTCTGTCGGCTCTCTTCGGGGATTTCTAGCCCTCATTTGGTCCACTTTTTGGCTTTACAAACCTCGTTTGGCCCTCTTCGGATTTTTTATCTTACAGCTGGCTTGTTTTTTTTTAGTTTTATAGACTTCATCTGACAGTCTTTCAAACTTATTGATCCCCTGCTGGCCTTTTTTAAAGATTTTCTAGCTATTTGTTTGGCCCAATTTTCAACAATTTCTTATAGGTAGACATTTAATTTGATAGGTGGGTAATTAAAAGATCTTGGATTTAATATCAGTAAAGGGCGATCTTAATTCCATATATAAGGCTCTTTACATGCATTTACCTCACCATATTCAGATATCAAATAAGTATCTGGCTATAGGTAAAGTCAAAATGAGTCAGTATGCTAGAGAAGAATGCGTGCAACTCTGAATGAGTTAAAAATGATGCAGGAATATAAAGTCTTGCTGGAAAAACCTTGTATAGCTTATAGAACATAATTTGATTAATGTGCACTATAAAAGTGATATTATTTATTCAAGTAACCGTTCATTTTAATTATAGAGGGAGTTAATGCTTGTTGTTTTTCATTCTTATAGGTCAGGACCTTTGACCTTCCAAGCTT
This sequence comes from Aegires albopunctatus, assembly GCA_032466395.1. Classification (NCBI taxonomy): domain Eukaryota; kingdom Metazoa; phylum Mollusca; class Gastropoda; order Nudibranchia; family Aegiretidae; genus Aegires; species Aegires albopunctatus. The sequence goes on from JASKDV010191658.1 coordinate 11,126, forward strand.
TGTCAGATGAGGATCGTCGTTGTTGGCTGGATGCCATGGATGGCAAAGAACCAGTTAGTTGTCATTACCTTATTTAGATTTTTGTTGTTAGAAGATCATACTAATTGGTAACATTTGAAGGTTTTAGATTTAATCAAATTGGGGGAGCGGATAGCTCAGTTGTTAAGGCACTTGCCTACCAAGCTAAAGGTCCCTGGCTCAAACCCGTGCAGGCTTGAATCTGGAATCCAAATTTTCGGGGTTCCTTCTGCCCCCTATCTTTAAGTTGCTCGGATAAAGAGTGCCAAGTCTTATCGGAGACAGACTAATCTCAGAGGTCCCATGTGTATAATATACACATGTAAAAGAACCCTTGGCTGTTTACAAGGCAGTCTAGGAAAACCCTGATATCACCAAAGT
>JASKDV010191669.1:0-11524 GCA_032466395.1 Aegires albopunctatus
GGAAAAATACACATTCTAACGTGGATGGGGCGTGTTTTATCACAGGCACTGGTCCGCGCATCGCATCGTTATGTTCATGGAAGTCTCACCACACCCCCTTTTTCCGCCATTTTGAAAACCCTGGAATAAGGACATACTTTTCCGGTCCCGGACGATGTCGTTATCCAGGGGTTGCACTGTACTATCAGATTCCGTTAAAACCAAAAAAACCTCATATTTTGTCTTAAGTCCAAGCATGAAATTAGCTTTGGCAAGATGTGACAGGTTTTCCTGTGCGCCCACACACGTTTTTTTTGTATGTGACACTTTCTATGCTTCAAAAACATCGTGTCATAAGGAAAATCATATTCAAAATGGCCAGAGAGGTCAGGAATGACATATATCAAGCGACTTGCTGTGTCTCACTCCAGCCTTGTGTTAATTGTATGCACCGCTTTATGCTTCAAGCACCCACAGAAATACAGCAACGATCGAAGCATTAAAAATTAGTTAAAAAATAACGACAGGATAGAAAAAAATATATGAGACAAAACATTGATGCAATCTCATGGCATATGGTGAATAAGAAAAAAATTCTTCAAGAGAAAACATTTCATATTTGTTAAAATTTTTAAATTGGACCCCGTCTTGCTAATGTTTGACAGATTGCTTCAAATATTGTGTGTGTATGTTAATATTCTTAACATTTTAACTGAATATACAAGACTGATAAATGATAAAAAAACAAAAAACAAACCAAAAAACCCCCGCGACATTCCTTCATATGTACACTTGCTCACTGGCAAGACTGTCCATAAACGGCTGTACAATGGCGCTGGTGGCAAAATTGAAAACCAATCCAAAAGTCAATGATATAGGCAAGGCGGGAAGAGCTTTGCGGAAAATAGCCAACAGGAGAAGTGTGCAACATAAACCCTGGCAGAAAAACAACAAGAGGTCAAGTTAACAAGCCATGAAATTCTCAAGTTGTAGAATAATCCTATAACTCATGTGAATTGTCTTTTAGTGTCAGTAAAAGAGATATTTTATAAGTTTCTGAAAATGTCCATGTAATTCAAGCTCCCAATCACATAATCACTCTTGGTTAATACTCATAATAACTATTGGTAATTAATGCTCCCCATCATATAATCGCCATTGGTAATTAATGCTCACAATCATATAATCGCCATTGGTAATTAATGCTCCCCATCATATAATTGCCATTGGTAATTAATGCTCCCCATCATATAATCGCCATTGGATTAATGCTCACAATCACATAATTGCCATTGGTAATTAATGCTCCCCATCATATAATTGCTATTGGTAATTAATACTTACAATCACATCAATGCTATTGGTAATTATTACCCACACAGCTGCTATTGGTAATCACCGTGACGTTTGGTTTATTAGCCATGACTTTTTACCTCAGCCTAAACACTCCGACAACAGAACAATGTGGCTTATATAAATGGGTTTTCCGATGCAAGATTGTCGATCCCTCCTCTTTTCCTAGCTCCAACTTATCTGTTAACATTTACCCCCAATGTTCAAGCGTAGCGTAAACTGTTAACTGTTCAATATTATTACAGTGCTATTGCCCACATTCTAAATCAAAGCCTCACACATTGATCTTCAGATGATTTTCTCAAGCAAACAGCCTCATTATGATGAAATGTGGAGGCACTACTGGATCTGTTCAACTCTAAGCCAAAAGATGAAGATTTCAACGGATTCAGTGGATAGGGTAATGATTACACTGAATAAATGTGAAGCACATATCCATCTTATCATTAAAATGGAATCCACAAGGAGTGTGAGGCAGAGGTAGGACACGGGAGACATGGAAAAGATGTATTGACAGAGATCAAAGAGATGGGGCTCACAAAGAGCAAGCTTGAAAAGATAGCCCATGATAGAGTTAGAGCAGGGATGAAAGGGGATGATGTTTATAATGATGATGTTGATATCCATCTTGTATAATCTGCTGCCGTTTATAACAGGGTTGCTACAACATTGCTTAAATCCAAAGTAAGGGCTGACTATTCAAAACAGGCCTGACTGAGGGCTGTTATGTAATAAGTTAAATAAACTTTTATAAGGTCACTAAATTGTTTCATTTTCCTACAATAATCACATGGGATGGCTGTAGAGAGGTGATGAAATCCCAATGAAGGAAAACATTTGTAATTTGTAAGGCATGGAGAAAAGAAAGTGTTCAAAAATTCAGAGACCAGAGGAGGGCCAACTGAGGGCTGTAAACCCTAAAAGAGGGCCAATGAGGGGAAGGAGGTCCAAAGTCCAAAAGAGGGTCAACTGTGGCAACCTGTTATAAACCAGAGTGGCTCATGGTGAAAATGATTCAGATAAAAAGTATATTTTTGTATGTGTGCAGTTTATATACTTCTTCTTCTTCATGGCATATCCTTCCTGGACATAGCCTCCCTCACTGCTATTCAAAAAAATTCCTGTCCTCTACCATTCTTCCAATTTCTGTCACTGCGTTGCCCATCCATTCTGCTATGTCCTGCGTCCACCTCCTTCGCGGTCTTGCCTTCTAAAAACAATCTTCCAATGTGTCACATCTTTTGAGGTGGCCAAAATAAGACAGCTTCTGTTTCTTTATGGTACTTATCAGTAAGGGCTCCTTGATGTTCAATGTTTCCCTACTGTTTTCATTGATTTCTTTTGCTGTCCAGGGGATTCTTAGTATCTTTCTGTAACACTTCATTTCAAATGCATTTATTATATTTTCGTCATTTTTTGTTATAGTCCATGATTCCCATCCATAGAATATAGAGCTCAATTCTAAAACATTACTGTAATACTCACAATCAACATTACTGTAATACTCACAATCAAAATTGCCACAAAACAAGCCAGCGTTGTATTCCAGTCCCCATTAGAGGATGCCTTGCCAACCAGAACACCATAGAAAATGAAATCACCGAGACCTAGCTTGACTCCACCTGAGAAAAATTTTTATAATGAAATTGATGACATGGTAATCATGAATACCAACGGTAGAAAAAGAGGAAAAATCGTTTGAATCAGTTTATATTATTTAAATTTGCAATCAATGAATACCAACCATAGAATAGAAAATTGTTTGAATTATTTGAATTTGCAATCAATGAATACCAACAGTAGAAAATGTGGAAAAATTGTTTCAATCAGTTTGAATTATTCGAAATTGTATTAAATGAAAACTTGATTGCTAACTATGTTTAAACGTATTTACGGCTCGAAGAGATGGTGGGAATGAATCCGTCACGGTGCAAATTTCTCGATAACCACAAGTCATCGGTGATATGTCCATGGGTGAGACACTATGTTCTATTTACCTCCCTTGACTCAGGTGTTAATGATTACCTAGCCATTGACACAGCTTTGTCTCCATCTCACAATGTATTTGCATCTGATAGTCTGTAAGTTGTGTCCTATGTGTTCTGTGTTGCTGTCAATCAGGAAAGTATAATAATTTTTAAGGCACTGCATAGGAGTGATTTTTACTTTACATACAATACATTATGTTACACAAATTTTTCTCACGTTCTTCTTCTTCTTCATCAGTTGCTTGATTTTCTGAATTTCTACGACGGTTGGAATTGTTCTGTCTCATTTGCCGACTAGAAGGTGGCACTGCCACAGCAGTAGCTGCCTCAGGAGGAGCACCATTTTGACGATTTTCTGAAAGGACGAAAATGAATTATGAATGAGAAAATGACATCATTTGAAGTAAAAATACAAAATGCACATCACCGTTATGTTTTTGAGTTCATCGGTGTGTCTAACCTTTGTGCGTGACTTTACCTATTGTTATAGACCCATAAAGAAAGGGTCGATTGAGATGAAGCAACATTCTGGTGGATATACCCGTTTTTTTCTGCTTCAAACAAACCAACAAATTCGTAAAAACTGAGTGTTACTTTCAATAAACCTGCATAATATTAGCTTACAATGAAACTATCATTGACAGCATTATCCGTAGGCATTAGTTTGTAGACAACCAAATGTGATAACACCATGGATCAAACACTTGGTGATTTACACATACCGCTCTCCTCAAAGAGCAATATTATCATCAACAAATGTCACCAGCAGATATTAATACAGCAAAGGTTTGAGTAGCACATTCAATATATTGTTATCCTTTTAAAATCCTTAAAATCTGTCAAAATGCTTTAACAGTTCTGCCCCTGTTTTAAGGAATCAGTTATCTTTTAAGACCAAAACCAGCTCTTCATATGAAATTTTCAAGATTGGAAAAGTAATAAAATAAAAATATAGAGGATTGGTGATTTAAAGGATCAAGCTGGACCAGGCAAATTTTAATTATGGGTTTAGGGTAAGTGTGTAGTCTAATTCACCAATGGGATTCTCTTTGAGAAAAGAAACAGGAACTCTTCTTCCTCAAGTGTAGAGAGAACAACATTAGGAGCAGGAAAAGTTATTGTCCTATTCAATGAATGGCATCAAGGTCTAGTAGTAGACATTTGGGCTGGTGATCAAAAGGTCCCTGGTTTGAACCCCGGTTGAGTGCAATATTGAGTTCTTGTGAAAGACTCTTTGCATGCATTTCCTCACCGTACTTGGGTGTAAAATGGGTACCTGGTAATAGGTAGAGGAAGATCTTGTCGGCATGCTAGAGTTAAGCGCCTTTTATTGGGTCGTGCCTCTATATGCTCCCCCCTCCCCCCCGGGGGATTGGGAAAGTTTTGGATTGCATTGGTCTGCCAGGGAAACTCTGCAAAGGGTATTGAGCACATTTAGTGGAAACGCACTATATAAAAAGTTCTTATTTCATTATTTTACCTGTTAGCGCCTATTGGCACACTATTTTTGAACATTTGTTTTCCTTTCCATAGACATGTGCTTACAATAAAAAAAATAATCAAGTGGGATATATTATTGTATGCAAGCCAAAACTAAACCAAAAGAATACAATGGAAGCAAAACCAATCCAAAACGATGGAACTTAACTCACTGCAGTCTAATGACGATATATCATTTCAATATTGCTAAAATACAGTCTGGTCTCTCTAACCAAACACCCCTGTTCCCGGTAATTTATTTGGATTAAAGAATTTTCCGGATTAGGGAATTACCGACCAAATATCAACGTGCATTTCCGTTTCCAGAAATTATTCGGATTACAGAAGTCTGGATTAGAGATACCAGACTGTACTTGGTCAACACTAATCAGATTCTACCAGTGATGATATGATGAATTGCTTCTTCTTCCCTTTAAATTTCCATGAAACTAAGATATTTAGACTTTTCAAATTTAAAATTATGTCGCGTAAAAAACAACAACTGGGTTTCAATCTAATGAAGTGATCGCACACTCAATGGCTGATGGTTTAGATGTAAAATCAACTTATTATGAATTAGGAAGCGATGAAAGGGATCCAATTTACATCTATTTACAACTAATTTGTGATTTGTTTCACATGCATGATAGATCGAACACATTTTTTCTTACAAAGCAAAAGAAATGGCAAACTAGGAACTTTATCATATTCCAATGTGTCAAAAATAGAACAAAAACACTACCCATGTAGAATATTATTTCAAGTATTGTTTTGTATTACAACTAACTTCATTATATGTGTAAGATTAAATGTTATGGAAAGTAAATTTAGTCGTATAAATGAGCAATGAATTTTGGAAATAATCATCGGTCAGTGGTGAATGGAAGTGATTCAGTAAAGCAGACTCCAGTGAGTTAATATTCCAGACCATCAACAAAAGTAAATTTCTAAAAGAAATCAATCAAACAGAAATACAAACCAAAATCATACCAGATATACCCGTTAGTCAAAGCAAAAATTGAAAGAAACAAGATCGTTCCATGCAGACGTGATAAACACATCTTTTATTACCATCATTTTCTTCACCTGACACCATATCTCCCAACGCTGCCACGGCGTTGCGTGCTGATTGCGACTGCGTCTGAGAATCACAGAGTTGTGACGTGGAATGGGTGTCCTCATCCTGCGCATGGCCATCTACATCTCCGTTTACATCTAAGAAGTAATTGATAAATAAAACCCCAAAAAATCTCCATGAAGTAGGTGAATAACGAATAGGTCAACGACTTAGCATCAATAATTAAAAGAAATACTAGTTTAAGGAATGGAAAAGTTAGAAAATAAAAGGATAGATGGACTAGATCTATTAAAAATTATCTATATTCAAGAATTTGAGGATAATAATAATAATAGATATTTATAGGGAGCATTTTCCTCACAAGAGCTCAAAGTGTCGTACAGTAAGAGATACATGAAGACAGAAATATGAGCTAAAAGTATAAAAAAAGATATCAAACAGTGTGTGCCCTCCTAAAAAGATGAGTTTTGAGGGACTTCTTAAAAGTATCCAGTGATGGAGAGATTTTGCAACATTCACTCAGACCATTCCACAGCTGAGGTCATTTATATGGGGGAGCTAGATCATTTAAACATTTGTATGCCATGCAAAGGATCTTAAAACAAATTCTCTCCTTTACAGGCAATGAGGATCACAATTCAGATTAATGAAATTTTCCTTATAAAAAAATAAAATAAAACAAAAGTCCTCTATTTTCATCCACACATGGAAATTCTTTTTATAATGGCATACAAGTTATGAGATCAATCGTACATACAGTCATTAAATGATACAATAATAATTATACATAATAATGAAACTAAATTAATACAATGAATTCCACAACAAGTACAGCGCCCTGCTCCCCCCAATTATAAAATCGGTACTCATTTATACACCATAGTCTATTTGAAATTCATGTACTGTGCATACATCTTGCTTTCTACATTTGTTGATTAAAAAATGCACTGCTTTCAGGCAATATAAAGTATAATGATAATAATAGGCCTAGACTAGTGTACATTACTGGTCTTGCGGAAAATTGCATTCTGAAATCCAAAAAATTGAAGACAAAAAAGAAATAAAATGCAAATATTGCAAGGTGTTCTTAACACAACATAAACTTTGTTTTACGATATTCAAACCAATCTGCCCTAAGTATGTCTTCCCATAGCATTCACAAGAATTCTTTACCCATATATTTTATATTATATATTACAGTGCAACAGTGCCAAAAACAAAAACAAAATAAGTTTATGCAATCTCATATCTGGTTACGACTTATTCTCTTTCTGGTAGATCTAGATCTAATTTTGTGATTAGGTTAAAATAAATTCATTATGCCATAATTACTGGTTAAAGAATTGGATGTAGCCTAAAATAATGTAATAGGCCTAATGATAAGCTTACCATTTATTGTGAAGTTATCATTGATAAAGTTTAGTCTTCTTCTTCTTCTATTACGGCTACTTCTTGCATTGATTAGGCCTATATTTTCTTATGTGATCCAACACTATATTGCAGGATCAAAAAAACAATCGATCCCCTGAAGAGTACATCTCGTCAGGAACTTGACTTTGTCTTTCTTTGACAGTAGTCTTGGTCGCAGTTTTATTAATTAGAAATTTATCCATGTCATATTCTAGTTAGTATCAAATCTGACTGAACTGACTGACTAGTGAAACGTGAATGAAATGGTCTGAATAGCCTAACAAGGAAGACAAAGGCGTGCTTTCAAACAATACAGCTGCCTCCCTTTTTCACCTTTGCCCTCCTCGTACTTCTGGTAGATCGCTGGTTTGGTCAGCAAGCTAATTAAAAATTTATATCTACTATTTCCGCTTTTTGATTGGAAAATCAACGAAACTGCAAAAATATGCACACTGCAAAAATTGCAACCGCAAAAAATGGCAAAAATTGCGGTCGCAACACAGTTGCAACGAACACATTTTTCTGCAGGGCCAGACATTACCTGTGTTGGTTTCTATAGCAATTGACTATATATGATAAAATGCATGTAAAAACCCACCCAAAACACAGTAGTTATAAAAATGAAATAAAACAAAGACCGAGAGAAACCTAGCATCGGCCTCAGAGCCTAAGGATAATACTAGATGCCGAAGTGGGGCTCAAACTCGGGACTTCAGGCTTACTCTACAATGCCACTATCCACTCGGCCATCTAGCCCCCAGTACTCTTTTTACACCTGAGCGGGTAAGGAAAAGATTAAATTCCCTTGGCGATAACTAAATAAAATGAAATTAAAATATTTTTTTTTAAACCTCACTAACCACTTGACCACGATGGCACTCCAGAATACTAGAGCTCGGATTGAGTAGCTCCCAAAGTTTCGAAACAAATATTTTTTCCATGCTTACAGTTACTTGGTTTTATTTGCTTGAACGTACCATTGGAAGCTCCTGATTTTTTCTTTCCTGACTTTTTCTTTTTTTTGGGTTCCCCGTCATCAGCCATTGTTATTGACCAAATCATTGTTGCTAAATGAAGAAAGATGGAAAGTCTTTTGCATAAAACATCATCAATAAAGGGACCCAAACAAAGAAATCATCTGGCTATTGTTAATGAACAAATCATTGTTGTTGCTAAACGAAGAAAGATATTCAATCTTCTTTACAAAAACATCTTAAAAATAAGAAATTTTGTGAACACAAAAAGACAATCATCCAGCATCGTTCATCATCATCATCGCCTTTCTCACCCTGGATCAGGGTATAGGCTACGGACAAACACTCTCTATCTCTATCTTGAGGCAGATTCTTGACGGCATTCCCCGTCTTTCCACTTCTCAGTAAATCATTCTCTCGTAGTCTTCTCCAGGACCCTTGCCCTGAGGATTCCAACCCAGTGCCTTCTTGGTAATCATGTTGCCTTGCTTTCTGAGAGTGTGACCTATCCATCGCCACCTTCTTCTTCCAATTTCATCTTTAACAGCACTCTGTTTTGTTTGTCTCCAATTTCCTCATTTGTGATCTTGTCCGTCCATCTTATCTTGAGTAGTCTCTGTAGGCATTTGTTGATGAAGACTTGTATCCAGCATCTTTATTGGCCGAATAATCATTGCAAAACCGATAAAGATGAGTTTTTCTTTTAGAAACAAAACAAAACCTTAAAAAAAAACCTGATATAGAATCATAATAATAATAACCCCTCCATAAAAAAATTTAGAAAATCACCTGAACAATAAAGAAACCTGCATAAAATTCCTTCCCATATTCACAATTCTGTAGGCAAATCCTACAAATATTAGAAAACAATTTTTCCCACCCATTCTAGGAAAAGTAATAAGCATCCAATGAAAACAAAAATTATCTGGATAAACACACAAATCCTTTAGATACTATGGTAAAACAAATCCTTTAGATACTATGTTAAAACAAATCCTTTAGATACTATGTTAAAACAACTCCTTTAGATATTATGTTAAAACAAATCCTTTAGATACTATGTTAAAACAAATCCTTTAGATACTCACAAGAATAAATAAGAGCTGGAAAGATGGGTTCATTTCTACTCTGAGCTGTTTCCACCAGCATTCTTAGTGGGCCCACTGGACACAAAACGGCCACAAGATCTAAAAATATATGCCACAAAGATGAAAACAAAACAAAACATATAAGTGTGCATGAACTAGAAATGGGGCAATAAAATATCATTACAAAGTAATGTGCTTTTGTTTTCACCATGAAGGAAACATAAGTAAGTAAGTAAAAAGAAAATAATTATTAATCAATTATATAAATTTATATTATTAATTAAAATAATTAATTTTCTTAATCATTACATGTATATTTATTTTTTTACTATTCATAGCGAATGCATGATGTATATTATACAATATATTGATATAGAGAAAAGTAAATTTATACATAGGATTTTTAAGAAATGTCCTAAATGTCTTTATCTTTTTCCTACTATCTATATACTTTCTTTTATATTTCTGATGTGAAAAAAATGATGTGCCTTTTAATGGACGATAAAGTATATATTGAATTGAATTGAATAATTGTATTTATTATTATACTTGTATTCAGAATTTTTAATGCAAAGATTACTTGAATATTTTTATTTACTTACAACGTTTAATTTTATTCTTAATAATAAAGTTTAATCGTGAATTTTATTGATACTTCAATCTACCTGTTGAGAGGAAAGCATGAATGTTGATTGCTTTGAAGGCATGTTATATAGCATGACTGTATGTATGATACTCATCACATGGCTTGACTATTTTCGATGCTTTATATATTATCTTATATATTTTTACATTGACTGAATAAACTATACTACATAGAAAAGTCTCCCATTCTCATTACTGAGCAGAGTAGAGTCCCAAAGTGTTAAGGCATACGGATTTGTGTGGTAGTTTGCCATTGCTTTCCAGTCTAATTTTGCTAGATGTAAAGAGATCTTGCTACCCATTCACTAAAGGGTCGAGAGGGAAGCCATGAGAAAAATCTGCCAGGCCTGGGGGTTTTATCCCGGGGCTCGCAAGTGGCATGTGTGAAGTAGTTTGCCAATTACTGTGCCAAAATAGAAAAAGTGTGGGCAATAAAAGATGTTTTACACGTTGTTGTCACAAGCTGTAGAGAACGACTTGAACGCAATGCTCGAGCTGGGACAGTGACAGACACTAAAGATGTTAGAAAGTCTCGGGCCAATGCATTGGTGTGCTTGTATACAATCGTTGCAGTTATATATTTGATTCTTTCCTTAATCGGAAGCCAGTGGAGCAATTTCTGTGTAGGTGTTATATTAAATTCAGTCCCATCCCCCCTACCACCAAATTCAACCTTCTAGAAGAAGTAGCCAACTATATTACTTTCCCTATGCACTAACTGTGACTAACAGAGAACGATACAGATTATCTTTCTTGCCATCAGTAATAAGAGTTCATAATGAAAAGTAATTCCAGTGTTCTCACTGTACATGTACTATTTCTAATCACTACCTTTATGGGTTATGTTGGCAGCCATCAGGTATGTTGACTGCCAAGACCTACTAAATACTCGTATTACGACGTATGACTTAGGACTCGAGTGTGATATCGGATGTATGTGTATGTGTAAGCTGTATGTTTGATAGAAGGAATATGTTTTATTATGTTTCATGCTTTATCATAAGTGCTGCTGTTAAGTTTATCATTATGCCATCAATCAATTGTGGACCAATATTTCCTCTTGGAAAAGTTTTATCTTATCTTATACTATAAATGAATATGGTTATGTTATATTTATACAATACATAAATAAATGTATAAAAAAACATACCCCAGACAACCATGACTCCAAGAACGGCCCAGGTAGTCCAGCCTGGCAGATACTTGATGAACATGAGGGCCACAAGGGCACTAATCATGATTAAGTAGGCTTGCTGCAAGAGTAATGGGCCCTTCCAATGGATGCAGAAGAGGCCCCCGACCCCAAAGTTCCACATGATGATAGAAGCAGTGATGTAATCCATTGGGACATTGTAGGCACGCAGGACTTGTCTGGTGATCAACACAAAGAGTGAAAGGACATCGTCAAAAGCTTTAAAAAGTTAAAAGTTTTGGAGGAGGAGGAGGTAGAGGTGGAGGAGGAGGAGAAGAAGAAGAAGAAGAAGAAGAAGAAGAAGAAGAAGAAGAAGAAGAAGAAGAAGAAGAAGAAGA
>JASKDV010191680.1:0-11524 GCA_032466395.1 Aegires albopunctatus
GGGTGGCATGAGAATAATATTTCAAGGTTAATTAGGGGTCAAAAATATATTCCCATATAGAAGAAATAAATTAATGCAATAGGAGAATTAGGAACTCGGACATCTCCGTTTCTAAAAATGATTGCCTTAGGCATTTTCTCTTCCCCTAGCACAGCAAGATTTTTTTTGGAACAAATTGAATCCAGACTTTAGAAGAAGCGATAGTGTTGATACTCTCAAAAATAGGATACAATGTGAAATACCTAGATCTATATTTTAAAGCATTACTCTTTTATCTTTTTGGGACATTTTGCAGGTATATTTTATTTTAGGAATGCTAGAGTATAGTTTGCCTTTGGGCGGGTTGATTTGTTTTGGCCTTTCCATCTTAATTCATTATCTATTGGAAATCATATATATTTGACACGTGCTATGATTGTGTATTTTGCAGTCATAATCAATTTTGTTCTTTTTTCTATAAATTAATAGTAAATGAGATTTTCCAGGATGGCATTCCATCTTCCATACGCTTAGCAATGAATGTAAGAACTACATATTTGTTTAATACATTATCACTATCCATTCATTTCTTTCAATACCTAATGTTTTAATTCGTTTCTTTGCTTATATTTTTTTTCTTTTCTTTGTTCATCCTACCCAGGTAACCATGGAAGCCCTAAACACATGACGGAATATCGACCAATCACAACCCTGCCATCGAGCGGCATCGCACGACACCCTTTGAGATCCGATTACAAAACTCTGCCTTCCCTGTCTAGTTTCAAAGGTTTAGACGCCAAATCGCACCCACTCCAGAACGAAACCTCCCTTAGCAACACGTTGCCCTACACTAGCGACAAGGTGCACCCATCTTCCCGCCCAAATCACGCCTACACCAGCATGGCCCAAGTTCCTTCCAAAACCGGTGGTCAGGGCCGTCACGTGACTTTTTCCAACGGCGGTCGCGCCGGCGGAATGAACGCCGGTAGTGCTGGGGGAGCTACCGACTCCAGAGACGATCTCCATTCGTACGACTCCGCTAGTCGCCGGTCGCCGTACGGCGCCGGATACGAGAATTTCATCGCAGAAGCCGGAGGCCTTTACGTGAGTTTACCCAGATCCGTTGACGACGATGACGGCAACACGACCACTTCCGGTAGCTACACTATAGAGTCGGATACGAATCTCAACGATTCTATCATATCAGCTTAGAAAAACTAAAGATTGTGAGAATTCGATTCTTCTGATCCTCCTCTTCTCCAATTAGAACATCTTTTTTATCAAATTCCGGACACCAAGACAATCTCACTGACTGTGAAAATGATGATGATTTTTATTATCTTTCTCAATACATGTAATTATTCTTATTATTATCTTTATCATTCAACGTGAGCTATTTTTAGTGAAAGCCTCGTGGACATAATGTGACTATTGCTGTGTGCGTTCCATCGGTCATCCCATGGGCATCAACCTTCTTCCCCCCGGGTTTTTTTTTAATTTAAATTTTTTTTTTTTTTTTATTGTTTTGTTATGTATTTCTTTTTTATTGTTTTGTTATTTATTTCTTTTTTATTGATGGTATTGATTCAACTTCAATTCTATCACTCCAAGAAATACGTCCTAACAGAAATTCCATTGTTGTAAGAAGTCGGATAACACGGATTCTCAAATGACTACAATTATTAATTAATTAATGAATGATAATGGCGATTCAACCACTGCCTTTCTTCGTGTGACCTATTGTCATTATCATCATTATTACCATTATTATCGTCCTACCCATTTATTCGATAACGAAGGACTAACGCATCATCACCCATCGCCATATTCCTATCTTATCGATATTCATGTCATGATTATTCAAATTGATTTATCGATAGCATCGATCTAAACTTGCTGTGACATAGGGCTTTGCTTCTTGGATGAAAACAGAGATTTATAATAATGTATACACAATGTGTCCTGATATCAGCTATTTGATCTTTTTTTGTTTTCATGCTGTTTGTAAAGATCTAGTTCTATTATTATCATTATTATTATTATTATTATTATTATTATTATTATTATTATTATTATTATTATTATTATTATGAAAAAATAGAATACATATTATATTTCTATAATTGTAGTCATTGTCGGATTATCATATTGGTATGAGCATAGTATCACCAGAGTTTCCACACCACAGATGAAAGTTGTAAGCTTATTTATTACTTTCAAAATGTTTCCAACTGAGGACTGCTACGTAATCAGTTGACTTAAAGTTAAAGATGCCATCATCACTAATTCATTATTGAATTTTTATTGACGATTGACAGGTCTGTCCTGGCTGTGCATAAAAGCTGATTTGTGCTCCTGATTTTATTTTCATTATTTATATTAATATATATATATATGTGTGTGTGTGTGTGTGTTCCTCCATTGTTTTTGATTTTGTGCCTTGGATCTATTCTGATGTATGCTAAATAATATTTCTTTGTTTTAAGAAGCTTAAGATTGGTGTTTAGTGTACCGGTATGTGTTAGATCTAATGTTAGGGCAGGCAGAGGACCTCCCTACATTTAGAACAATCAGTAGTCTTATAATCGTAATGGCAATGGTCTGCCTATACTATGAATTTTGTTGTTGATCTGAAAATGAAAAGTATAAAAATATTCATTGCTACTTGCTACTGTGCTTGCATTCCTATTTCCTTAAGTTAATTACGTGGTATGAGTATGACAGTAAAAGTAAAAGTGAGAAAATCAAAACAAAGAGCAACAGGCCCAAAACATGGAGTATTTGTTGGGCATATTAAATATTTTAGAATAATATTTTTATTATGATGATGATGATACATGCATCGACTTTGCAACTGGGCCTCCTAATTTTCCCAAATATAATATAATAAGCAGACTATATTTACAGACAGTTTGTCAGTTTCTGATAGTGTGAGGTAGAGCACTGTAAATAAAAATAGTGTAATTTTTGTTGATGATAAAGGTAGATCTCTGACTCTGACCTGAATATTTTATAAGATAGTATAGGATGTTGTTGGACTGGACCTATTGTATTGTAGTAGTAGCAGCAGCAGCAGCAGCAGTAGTAGTAGTAGTAGCAGTAGCAGCAGTAGTAGTAGTAGTAATAGTAGTAGTAGTAGTAGTAGTAGTAGTAGTAGTGTATAAGTTATAAGGACACATTCTTATCATGTAGGCTACATGATGTCGCCAATAGTTGCAGATTGTGGGTTAATTTTTTTAAGCGACTTCATTTGCTAGCAGTAGCACAGCATGAGAGCAGCGATCTAGGCTATCTCTTTGCCCATAATTATTAACTAAGGATCCGTGGGCAGTGACTAGAATGTCAGTAGCGAAGATAAGCTAACACTAACACGAATGTTAAGACTAATTCTTATAACTTGGCTTTTTCTCTTCATCTTATCGTCATTGTTGACCTTTATAGTAGGCCTATAGAAATACAATGTCGGCTAGTAGCCTACTACTACTAGTAGTAGTAGTACTAACTAACTAGTACAGTATGTTTTTAGTAGGCCTTACTCATACTCATTATTTATATGAAGTATGCAGGTCGAACCAAGGACGTGTGCGGTATACCATGTGTGTAAAATGTAAATTGTAATGTACGATATCCAGTACAGAGTCTAGTCTACTCTAATTCTAATCCACGCTAACTTCTCCTCACATGAAGAATTGTCTTCGTCTGCCCAACAGATGTATAAAAACCATTGTCCTCAGTAGAGAAAGAACTCTTAGTCTTTCCTATTACATTTATAATATATAATATAAGTAGGCCTACTACTACTAACCAAGATGATACTCACGATGAAATATTCCTTCTATTATATTACTGAATGATTTTAGTTTTATTAATTTAGTATCTGTTTAGTGTTATTGTTATGTTGTTAAAGTTAAAGTTTATTTAAGTCAAGCGAAATGATTCGATCCGAAAGGTGTCTTTAATATTTAATAACCAATAGGAGTAGGAGTGTCTGGCATTCAAATTCAAAGTAGCCTAGATAATATTGGAAGGAATTAGAAATAAATTAGTAGTAGGCTTGGACTTGGATCTACGGTAGCCTACTTTCTAATGCATGAAATTAATTTTTATTTATGATACATTACTAGTATTAGTTACCAGCAGATTACATGTAATGTACTACTGTAAAATAAGTGTAATACTATGACTATGTGTACTGTACATTTTATTTTCTAAATTTTATGTGAAATACATGATATAATGTGTGTGTAATAATCCATATATATCTTTCTGGTGTTTTTATATAAAATTTATGGGTTATAAATTGTATGAGACAGTGACTGAGTGAGTGAGAGAGCAAAAGAGACATTAGACAGAGAGAGGGAAATGGGGAAAGAGCAAAAGAGAAACAGAGGGAGGGGGAAAGAGAAAGAAAGAAAGAGAGGAGAGATAGAAACCGACAGAGAGAAAGACTCTGAAAGAGGAAAAAAAAGAGAAAAAGAGCGAGAGAGAGAGAGAAAAAGAAAAAAAAAGATAGAGAAACTTTCAGACTCAGAAACAGTGAGAGAGAAAAGAGAGAAAGAGCGAGAGATAGTAAAGACCAACCACAATAAAAATGTCAAGATACTCCTCAGATGTGATGTACAAAAAGAAAGGGCCTACCACTACCAAAATAACTACCATACCAACCATACAACATTATAACTATAAAAAGATAATCTCAATTTCAAACAAAAGAAATATTTTCAAACCAAAGTGATTTTATTTGTTTTTTAAAATCATATCCATTTCACAATATTGAATTCATAATTTCTGTACAGTTGCTTTTTTTGTCTTTTTTTTTTTTTCATGACATAACATAGCAGAACATTTCACGTTTTCTAGCAGGAGACAAATCTATTTGGACAGAAATGGCAGCCCTTATAAAAAAAGGACTAATGAATGTATCAACTATCATCCATAGGATTTAAAGTGAATTTTGCACAAATATTTGAAGAGAACACTTGAAACATAGTGACAGACATCTGTGCATAATGAACACTTTTTTCGTGGATACAGGACTAGTTTGCTCAGTTACATTGTTACAAATTACAAAGTATTAAAAAATAATTAAAATATCCAGATCAATAGCTAGTGGCATAAATTTAGCCTCTTTGGATAATAATTAATGTTATACTAAAATTAAGGTTAAGAATCAACCGATTGCACTGAGTAAAAATTTACATTAAAATAAAAAAAAATAAAAAATGGCAACCTGGATGTCAAATGTTCACTCACATTATAGATTTGTGCAAAATTTTCTTTATGACTATGACATGCTTGCAATGATGGATAAATCTAATTTGAATGCAATATAGAAGATAGTTAAAAGGTGAACATTTCATCTAGACATTCACAAGATAAAAACTAGCAATATGAAGATTTTTAAAGCATCAACAGCAGTGTGTGGCATGTTAAAATCAATTCTAATTTATTCAATTCAATGCAAGACACCTCCAGTTTTGCTTCAGTAACTCCAGCAGTCCATCCAGTCTTTTCCACGCATACACATGCACGCACACCCTTGACATTCCCTTCAAATTAAAACTTTTATGGACAATAATAAAAATAATTTTCATATAATATGGCGCGCATACAACTTGTAAACAAAAAAATTAATCAAGTAACGGTAGTAGTAGTAGTCTACACGCAACAATGCACAGAATGCATTGGATATAGATCCAATCAAGAACATCTCAGCTGCAGCAAAGTGAGTACAGATTGCAATGGCAACATGTGAAAGACTTGAAGGTAAAACAGCCAGTTCGGTATCGGAGTGGAATTTGCTGGATTTTTCGGTAGTTTTAAGATACAGTTCATCTGATTGCTAACATTTGGGTGATGGTAATGAATGAATATTGATGAGCATTGCTTTCAAACAAGCCAAAAACAATGAAAGATGATACATTTCTCTAAAACTTGGTAATAGCACCTTGGAGAGAAAGCTTCAACAATATCACATGTTTTTATCGTTTTATGTATATATACAACCAGTTGTGGAAACTCGTCAAAGCAGATAGGCTGTTTTGGAGAAATGGATGAGAAAATGAAATTTAAATGATTTTATTACTGAGACCATGACCTACGATGTTTTAAGATGTGACATTTTATAATACACAATACAAGAGCAGCGATGAATGGTAGGAGGGACATGATAAAAATCTTACTAAATGAATGTTCATGAATTTGTAATATCAATTTTTATAATAAGGGGCTAAAAATACTTATCACAGCTGAGCTGGTGAGAGCTGTTCATGCCTCACTTCACTGCAACCTATTGTCAATATGTAAAATTTGTTAAAAATATACAATTTAGGGACGTGTCAATGTGTAGCCTGTAGCCTGCCATTTTTCCATTGAGATCAGCTCTCCATCAACTGAATGCAACTGTATCTTACAAATATATCTGCAAAATTCACTTTTAAAAACTTAAACAAAAAAGACAACATTCTCTGAAACCATGCATACACACAAAAGGTAACAGTAACAGGACAAATTAAGTAAGACTAGAACAACTAATTCATGGCCAAATTAAGAAAAAAAATTCACTGCATATTTACCCTGAATTAAGTACGGTGGTGAACGACAGTACAAAAAGTTGGATTGATGGAAATGGTCCAAATATGCCTGGCTGCCACTAGAAAAAAAATTAAAATATTTAACCGTTTAAAAGGATCAAAACTATTCCAAGAAAATAAAAGCAAACCCAAAAGATTATTAAAGATCTCAAATTTTGAATTTTGAAGCTTCAGTTTGAAATTTTTTTCACTTTGCAAAAGATTACAAACACTAAAAAGAGTACAGGAAATTTAAGGGGAAAAAAAAATGGGCAGAGGGGCAGTTCATGAAGAGACTCATCTGCAGTGATAACCAAAATTGGCCAAAAGAAAGGGAAATTGGTATTAAAAAAACATTCCTTAAACATGAAAAAATTGCAGCTGAGATGGTATTAAAGTTGGATACAACATAAATTTCAAAGTTTCATCAGCCCACGAATTTGATGGAAAATAAGCAGGGAACTTTCTGAATTTTATCATAATCTATAAAACAAGAATTCCTGGGTAAAACCATGTCAAAGCGAATGATCCTGCTTGCCCAGAAACAGAAAAACAGTAAATGAACGCAATATCCTTTGTCATAAATGATTTTATTCCGGCACATTCAACTAAACACAGAAAGCACAATACATTTAGAATTCCAGTGATTATGAAGCTTGCAGTCTTGAAATTGAAGTAATTACATTTCTACAATATGCCACTCAGAAACAAAATTAAGGTCACTTCCAAGCAAGCTTTGGTGAATTTTTTTACGCCATAGCTGGAATAGTAGGAATGTCTTGGAAATTGGCCTGAAGCATACCAGTCACATGCATTGGCATAGCTTGAGCCATGTAATTTGCGTTGGCCACCCCATCCCGACGTTGGCCTTCATGAAAGCTGCCATTATTATTATCCTGAGAGTGGAACAGAGCCCGTGGCTGGGTATACGATGACTGAGATGGAATGTGGCCAGAAGAAATTCCTGCACGAGATGAGTTTGGATGAGGGTGGGGAGGCATGCCCTTGCCCATGAGAAGGGATGGGGACATGCGTCGCTGCTGCTGGTACGGAGGGAGATAAGACACTTGAGGGGAGTATGGACTGAAATTTGCGGATGAAGGCAGGGCAGGATGAGATTGAGCAGATGAGGTGGAGTTCAATGGAGGGCTTACAGACATGGGCCGTTCGGGGGTTCCTGCGGGACTAGGACTCCTGGATGAGTATGCTTCGTCCTCATCAGAAGTTGATACATTGGGCCTCCTGGCGGGGGGCTTTGGTTTCATGCTACGTCGAAATACTTCCTCGTCAACAACCTCTGAGCCGATGCTACCCTCCTCACCAATACGAACAGAAACAACACCAGGGTCAACCCAAATAGTCAATTCAGTACCATTGAGTGAGTTAAGTTGAATATCAGCTCTTTTTAAACCCTCCACTACAGTTGGGTCAATGCATTGCCTATTGATGCGCAGACATCGGTATCCACTCCCACGAGTTGGATTGGTAGGATACCAATTATTCCTGTATCTTGTAAGAAGCAATTCCGTTAAAACAGTCACAAGAGATGCAATCTTGCTGTCAGGCAGAACATTTCCTTGCTTCCGGGTGGCGAGAGCAATTCGGTGGAAAGTCTCAACAGCTTTGTCTATTTCTTTCCTCATCACTAAAATCTATATTGGTAGTCAGTTTGGAAAATTTTTTGTAGAGCAGGAAGACACACACACCTGAAAAGAATAAAAGAAAAAAAATTATAAAATAAAACTGAGTACCGTATGTCCAGGGCTGTGCCTTAGTTAAGATTGTACAATCTATAATTATAAATCCTTAACGTGGACGTTGCCACCGTGAGATTTACTTGAATAAACTTGATAACCACTGAAGGTACCAGAAAACCAGACACTATTCTTGATTTTACTTCCTAAATTCGTCAGAAAGTATTTTATTACCAAATAACTGCAAATTTTCAGAAATCACTTCCTTCGAGCGAGAACAATGATAGCTCAAATCAAATTTTGTTTCTCTTCAGTCATTCTTAGAAGAAGAATTTAATAATAAAAGGAGAATTCTAAGAAGAATTTAATAATAAAGGAGAGAATAGCAGAGAGAATGCTAATGATCTAGACGTAGATCTAGATATCAAACTAATCTAATTTAGGCTAATATCTAGATTTCTCATATTTTTGCTGAATCCAGCTTGGTTCACATTGAGGGAGTTGGTGTGTTCAAGCCACCAATAGAATCGGGCATTTACCATTATCTCTGCTAGTTTTATATAATATTGGATCCTAACAATTTTAGTTTTACCATGATAAAATGGGAAAACTACCAAAAAAAATGTGATGTTACCATGAACGGTTCTAAAAACCATGGCTGACTGAATACCTGAATAGTTAAAGTAACTTAAAGTAATCTACATAATCTAGGTTGAAATTAAATGAAACAACGACATCAAGTATCAAGGCTACTAGTTAGGGTTTAAAACATGGGGTTCAGGTATAGATTGGTGCAGTCTCAATTTTAAATATGGATCTACTTAAATTTACAATTGGTAAAATAATAGCAGGCAACAACAATGTCAAACAATTTTAATTATAATTGATACTTTATTTTCAAGTCGGGGAGCCTAGAATTGATTACAATTACAACAACAAAAACAACCAGTTATTAGATCTAGAACTGCTCAACATACCACATTACATTTGGTTAAATTGTAATTTAATTCATCATACTCTGAAGTAGTGTAGGCTATTCATAAACAAGCTTTTAAATTATATTATTGTGCACACTCACTAAACCCTGCACTTTCCAGGCCATATCCCAGTCTAATACCTTTAATTTCCTGGGTTGAGGTACGCATATAATAAATTCATTAATGAAATGCATATTCTCAAGCATAATGGCAACTGCCTCTGCCTAAAGACAGAGCAGCAGCTAATTTTACAACGGAAGAGAAAAATTAGTGAAGAGCCATCCAAAGTACTAAACATTGCAACCCACTGGGAATCGAACCTAGAGCCTTTCAATCACCAGTCCTGAGGTTGAGGTCTTCCTCTAAAAACTGTCACACTTCATTAGGAAGCGAGTCGATTTCTTTCTAAAAAGACTAGATCTAGATCTAGTCCTACCATAGTCAGGCATTCTAAGTCAATGGAAGCAATTCGTATCCTCCCAGAAATCTTAAGCTTTCTTAAGAGGAGGGGAGGGGGTTAATGAAGTAGGCTAATAGATCTAGTCAAAAAGTTGTGTGCTGTCATTTTTCTTGCATAGAGATTAGAGAATAGGATCTATGGCCCTATCCTAGATCTGGCATCTTTAGCGTGAATGTACCCCCATTGACTCATTTTAAGGTCCAGTGTAGCAGTAGCAGTAGATCTAGCAACCTGATTATCAGCTCCGCTTTTCATTGAGCCTAATATTTCATGTGAATGCTTGCAGTAGGCCTAGATTCTCTAGATTAGATCTAAGCCTTAATTTATGTGAATTTTTTTGTAGTTAAGACATGGAACAAATGGTTTCTCTTGAAATCATTCACTTTTCAAAGTGAGGAGTTTTTACATTATATTGTGACTGTGTCACTGGATGTAGAAAAATCTAGATCTAGAATCTAGATCTAGATCTAGATTAGATCTAATGTGTTACTGGGGGTACATTCATTCACTCTATGATTCTAGAACTTTATGAAGCCTTTTATATGTATGAAGCCAAAAAGATTTCCTTTGGGAAAGATCTAGAGATCAGACATGAGTCACCCAATCCGCCATTGGAATAGATCTAGAATTTAGAATGTAGAATCTAGGTTATTATGGTCAACCGCACTGAGATCTAAAATATTTAACCTCAGGTCTTGTTTCGATGGATATTTGTAGACTTCTAGTTCTAGACATTGAAAATCAAGAATTTGACTTCTTATAGAAGATCTAACCTTATACTAATGAGACAGATTGCGATTTTCAGATGAAACATATTGAAGACTTCACATCAGTGGAATGTTCTCGGCTTCGTAGCCTACTTTGAGTAGAGTATAGCTTGACATAAAAGAAATTATACTTTTTATAGATAATAGAAAACATTACTTACTGGTAGAAGATATACTGTTATGAAGCCTGTGATATATTATGAACAAATAATGCACACAAACAATCACGCACACAAGTTAAAAAAGAAAAAAGATCAGCGTTTCGCTACGTTGTCGTCTTCATGTCGCCCTCTCGAGTAAAGTTGTCTGGACGGTTAGCTTGTTTTGTTCTCAGCAAGTTGGAGAAGGACCAATGAAATGAACTCAACTGCGTGGGTCTTATAGCAAGAGGAGCTTTGATTGGTCTACCTCAGAGGACTGATTATGATGTCATCGGTCTTACTCTTGCTATCATGTGTACTGTAAACAAGGTTAACCAAATTGAAGTCTCTTCTCTCTTTATGTCATCTTCTTGTGGCCCGTCAAAAGCTAAATCTCGATGAAAAATTATATTGGTCAATAGAAGATAATGCTTTGCACTGAAACAAATAAGTAAGAATGAATAAAAAGGAAAGAAACAAATTACAAACGCAGTAAGCTATAAACCTTGTTAGAACCTCAATCTATTTTTTGCTACCGAACATTGCTCCGCCCATTATTTTCAGGTCAACTATCACGTTTGGGGACACAACAACCGAGAAATTGAGGTCGGAAAGGGGGAGGGGGCGGTTCCGTCAACGTAAACCAAGGTGTATAGAATCTTCAATTGAGAAATCAGAAACGTAGCACTAAACAATAACGTAATTTACGATGCCGGTGCTTGAGAGGAGTTTCCAGAACACTCCATTAATCATACCAAGTGTTGCACTGCATTTCAGAGCAGATTTATTCAGATGCCATAGGTTAACCAGTTATGACAAAATGTATTTTATTTTTAGTTCATACGTCACACTCCTCATTTCTTCTTCTTCTTCTTCTTCTTCTTCTTCTTCTTCTCTCTCTCTCTCTCTCTCTCTCTCTCTCTCTCTCTCTCTCT
>JASKDV010191691.1:0-11523 GCA_032466395.1 Aegires albopunctatus
GTCACAGACCAGTGGCCGTTAGTACAGGTGGCCGCTATGGAGAGGTGACCGTTAAGGCAGGTTTGACTGTATATATAAGATAACATATTTTAATGTATGTGATTGCAGTAAGGAAATGGCTGATAAATAATCTCTTTTATATATATTGAACTAAAAACTACAATTTTTTTGTGAGTATTACAGTGCATTCATGTATTTGTGTTTTTGAGAGAGCAATAAAAAGCATGAACATACATAATACATACTAAGGTGAATGTTGTAAGGAAGTTCAAAGGAGAAAATTTGTTTTATTTGATCATGCTATTTATTAAGTCAAGTGTTTGACTTAGTAATCACAAGTTTCGGCACGTAAACAGCTGAATCCCAGTCATACTACATTTGTACTAAAAATGCTCAGCCCAATAGATTCTGTCACTTGGCTAAAGATATTACTGCCTAACTAAATCTTAGATGATGTTGATAGACACAGTTGGTCCTTGTAGTCATTGTCTTTCTTCGATGGAAGCCAGTATTTTGGTGTGGTCAAGTGTTGAATTGAATCCAAAGATATCACTGAATTGAGATAGACATAAATATTGAGAGGTAAAATAATCTGAGTCTTATAGGCTTTTACAGCTATTTAATCTTTCCAGGTACAATTTGAGTCAGAATTGTTGTACTTTACAGCTATTTGATCTTACTAGAAATAATTGATCATTTCACTCAATCAAACTTTAGAGAGAAGTTGTTTTTTGTTGTTTTTTTTAGCTTTTCTTTATTATTGTTATACATACCCTTTTCTTAAATTTCTGTGTTATTTTTACTTTAGTCAGAGCACCATCTACACTCCATAATGTTGCACACATACAAGTACTGACTGCTATACAACTTCTACATAAATTTGTATTTTCACTTCTGTTTATTGAAACCTTGCATTGTATCAACTACTTATGATTTTATTTTATTTTTTTCTTCTATACATTAAGTGTTACTAGTGTTTACAAAGTCATAATCCAGGGTTGCCGCAGAGTCCGAGTTGGCCCTATTTTGTACTCTGAATTTGTTAACAATTTCTTTTCTCCATGCCTTCCACATTACAATTGCCTTCCATCTTTTGGCTTTTGTTATTTCTACTTATAACTTAAACACTATATAAGTAAAGAAATTAAGGGATTTAGGGTCCTTATGGTGGTATTTTTTTTAACTTATTACGTAAAATAATAGCCCTCAGTTTGGTCTGTTTTGAATAGTAATCACTCATTTTAAACTTGAGTAGTATTGTGGCAACCTTGATTGACGTTAGTGATTTAAAAAACAAAAACAAAAACGTCAAGATAAAGTAAAGAGAAAATGATAAAGATATAAAGATGTCCTTCTCCTATTACTGAATCTAAGATTGTGATAAACTCTTATTTATATATTTCAAAATCCACATGTCATTTTATTTGCTCTTCAAGCAAATCAACTGCATCTGTAATATTACTATCTGTACTATTACTAATGCTCCATCATTGTTTGCTTTAATATAATATTAGTTTGGCCTATTTTGAATAGTAATCCCTCACTTTGGACTTTCTCAATACTGTGGCAACCTTGACAGAAGTGATTTAAAAAACAACAACAAAAATGTGAAGATAAAGCAAAGAGAAAAGGAAAAAGATTTAAAGATGTCCTCCTCCTATTACCCAGCCTTTGATTGTGATAAACTGTTGTTTGTATATTTTAAAAACCACTCACGATTTTATTTGCTCTTTAAGCTAATCAACCACATGTGTAATGTTACTATCTCTATTATTATTATTATTATTATTAGACTTCATCATTGTTTGCTATAATATATAATAAGTCAAAGGTTAAATACTTAACTATCCAATAATGAGACTTAGTGAGACCATCTGTCTTAGTGGCATACATATATTATTTAAAACAGACGATATTGTGTCTTGTGCTATCATTTGCATCCTTAACTCAGTATATTTCTCTTTAAATATTCAATAAATATTTTGCATTTTGGATGCTATTGGTAGTGTAATACCAATAGGCCTAAATATAAAAGCCAGTGATTTATATAGAATAGAAAGATTAGGGGCTGAAGTACTTAAAATATAATCTTGTTAAAAGGAAATAAATATCATATCCAGTTTAGAAACACTTGTCTAACTTAAGAGGACTTTCTCAAAGTACCCAAATATTGCAATAAGGTCTCTTTTTGCATTGATTTTTACTTTTCAAGCAATTTTCATTTGTTTTTCTCATGTTTTTGCCTCTTATTTGAATTAATTTAGAGTTGTCAAAAGATTTTTAAACTTTAGGACTATGAGCCATGGACTTTGCTGAAGAACTACGTCCTGCTATCTCATTAAAAATAATTAAGTCAAATGAAAAATGACAATTTGCTTTCATTTCACTTTTAAAACTGGCAGTTACTTTTTGAGTTTATGAAGCCTGTGGTGTTTATCTTGACTGCATCTATTGCCATCCTAACCTTTACTTTGCTCTTGGTATATACACAATGTTATTACAAGTATCCTTGCCTGTATCTTTCTAAAAAGTGGCCACTATAAGGACTCTGCTGGTAGATTTATCTGAGATAGATAGAGTCATGGATTTTGTTATTTATTTAATATCCATTTTGCTCATGTCAAAACCAGATGGTTATCGGTTAATATCATACATCTTATATGGAGAGGGATTGGCATTTTATTAGTTCCTTTATAAAAAACTTGAGGCTTTCAACTGAATAGAATACAAAATGTCTTAATCATTAATAAACATTAATCAGGATCTATCCATTAAAGAAGTTGTGCATTACTTCATTATTACTTCCATGTAAATATTCGTGATATTCAAATAAATTCATGTCAATGTACATTTGCTTTATGTAAAGTATAGCTATTCGAAAATCTGTAGTGGGTAAAGTTTTAAATTTTGAAGGTGATGTCTCAGAATTCAGTGATTATGTATATGAAATTGTATTATTTTAATGAAAGGTATTTCATCATCTTATACGCTCTTGTTATGCAGCACTGAAGTAAGGGAAGGTAAGATGCCTCTTTAACAATATCCTTAGTATGCTAGTGTCACAGATAAAATGAGGACAGCATGAACACCATGTGTTGATGTGTTATGATGTGCATGGACAGGGTTTCTGTAGAAATGAATTTGGATCCATATTGATTTTCTGATTGAAAATGAATTCATGTAATTTACTGGAAAATGAATTGTACATTCACATTTTGATTTTCGTTTATATCAAATATTTTATATAAATGTTGGATTAGAGGAATATATTGTGCATACTTATACATGTATATCAACTATATTGCAAGAAAAATACATATATTTGTACTTACTGAATGCTTGAAATCAGTGTTTGAAAGTATAGTCAACTACCTTCACATTTTTTCAATTATTTCAAAGATTGTACTCATATGATTTCCAAATCGATGTTCTATTTGGAAGAATTTTTTATATTTTTTTTTTGATTTGCTGTCACTCAGTTTTATTTTTGTCATTTCTTATATTTTTTTTTTTTTTTTCTTTTTATGTGCTATAATTATTCTTGATTGACCACTGGGTCACTGAAATGGCAGATGCAGTGAATTTCAATCATTTATCAATCAGCATCTCTTTTGATTTGATTTTTATATCAAAATATGAAAATGACTATAACTGTGTCTATTATTTGACCTTTCCTTAAGAATGCGCAAATTATTTTCCATTTACTTATATGCTCATCTTAACGGCTGTGACTCATTATAATACCCAAAATTCTTGAAAGGAATTTATTATTTCTTGAATATGTGAATTATATTATAAATCTTCGTCGTATAGCTAATCACTGTATTTTGCATCCAATTTGACAGAATTCAAAAGTTTTAAAGAAATGACAAGTGTCGTATAATCAACTATCTACAGCTTTAGAGTGAAAAATGAAATATAAGAAATAGTTATAATTGCTTGTCTGTAATGAGTGCCATTGAAAATATATGAATGAAAATCTGCACTGGTGTTACAGGAACAATTCAAATGGCAAGGATGCATATTGTGATATTCAAGACAAGGTACATGGCAAGACTACATATTTATTGACTATTTACGACGTTTATTTACCTTACAAAATAAAAATGTAGAAGTAAAAAATTATCTTGATCACAACATTTATATTTAGTTGAATGATCTAAACTATTGCCCTTAAAATAATTTCCAAGTAGATTGAGACTAATTTTATCTTTCATCTTAACTCACTGAGGACCAATACGTTGGAGTCCAAGCCTGAGTTTTTCTGAGTGGTTGCCATGATTACCACTATGATTTCATGTACTATAATTTTTAGCTTACTACTGCAAACATTATACCAAGCTAACACAAAAAGCAATGCAGGAAATCAAACTACATGGTCATGTCAAACAAAATGCAAAATTTCAGCTCTCCATTGTGATTAGAACATATAATTATCCAAATGGTGCATTGAAAATGTATAAAAATGGGTAGTCCCACAGGGTGTTCTTGACTCAATTAGGCCGGTCCTCAGTGAGAAGGAGGGTTCAGGGAAAATTAAACAAACAAAAACAAAACATTTATTAATTCTATGTCTATTTAAAAATCACTTTACGAGTATAAGATATAACAACATATTTTGATACAACAATTAATTATTTATTGAGTTATTGTTTAATCAGATATTGTGATAAATGTGATTGGTGCATTTTTTTCTCATAACAACTTTAATATAATTCTTGTATCCTAAGAATATTTATCTTTCTTTTTTAAAATTTATTGTTGGTTTCAAAATGATTTTTTTTTTTAACGAATAAAGATATTTCAACAGAGATAAATATTCTCAACAAGCTTATCTACGTTTATTGTTATTATTAAATGTTCCAATGAGATTCATTCTTAAAATCTTGCCTCTCATCAAAATTTAATACCTAATACTAATATTTCATCAATTTCAGTCTAACTGTTTTTATTTGAATTACATGTATTTAATTATTATATCTTGCAGTGTTATCTATAATATCCCATACTTTTCCCTTGTCATTCAACCTTGTGAAGTAGTATATATATTATGAATTTTTCTGCCGTTTATATGCATTGTGTTATCCTCTTCCCTTAACAATAGCTTTCTAAATATATTTCTAGTGTACAATTAGTGGTCTTGATACCTTTGCACATACTTTTGTGATTATTTTTGCTAAAAGCAGATTAAAATGACACAATAATTAAATATTGAGACTGGTATCATATTGTCAGGATGTGATTGATATACTTCAATAATTGTGACTGAATATATCATGTATAAAAGACCATGGGCATTATTTTTAAAAAAGAGAGAAAAGAAATGTATCATATTATTAGCAACAAACTAGACACATCCTTTACTACTAAGTTTAAAAGTTACCAATTCTATTTGCAATTTTCAATATTTCTTTTGGTTTTGAGTTTTTTTATCATTAGTATCTTCTTATTCAAAGCAGTCTTGATGCTACTTAAGCTGCCATTATAAATAGATATATGTATTGTTGTTTTGCATTATCAAAACCATTGTCCTACTTAAATAGAATTTTATATCACAATCAATGTTAGAAGAGCCATTTATAATGTGACACGCACTGTTCCTCACAATAGCTTCTTCATCACATTGTCAATTGTTGCAGTAAATTGAACAAAA
The DNA here is from genome assembly GCA_032466395.1 of Aegires albopunctatus. Classification (NCBI taxonomy): domain Eukaryota; kingdom Metazoa; phylum Mollusca; class Gastropoda; order Nudibranchia; family Aegiretidae; genus Aegires; species Aegires albopunctatus. The sequence continues at coordinate 5,654 of JASKDV010191691.1, forward strand.
AATGAAAACCATTCAAAGGACAATATCGATGTGACTTAATTATTTCAAATAGAACACAAATGTTTTTTAGTCAGCCATACCTTGTTGAAAGTTTTGAAAATGTCAAATTGGAGCAAAAAGTACATGATAATAAGAAATTTGAAATGTCTCATGCCCCAATTCAGAGGTTTATTGGTAACTTATATTTGTTGATTTCAAATCACTTAAATTTCCAATGAAGTGTTCATGTTTATATGACTCAGCTTTTGAAGTTTTGATTCAATGAGAAATGTTAAATCAAGTAAGTGTTATCAGAAGTGTCAGCAGTTTTGCCTATTGATTATAATCAATGAAACTATGTCAACTGAACTGATAAGAGAAGACTTTCTTTGTCCTCTATGTATAAAAGATGAATGGATAACTTAAACCTTTGATATTTCAGATTAAATGGCAAGTAGCAGTTAATATTGATATCATTTTAGGATATTGATGGCAAAACCTGATTGAGGAGATAACAAATGACAAATTGACATGAGCCTAAGGGTCCACATTTATCTCAAGTTGTACCCATTCAACTTGGATGGATATAGGATAACAGTATTTTTGAAAACTATGCTTATAATTTTTGTCATTTCTTCAATATTGGTTGTAATGTCATATTAGAATAAGGCCTTACTCTTTACTACATGTATGTGTTTGCTTTACCTTCTTAAGGTGTTTATCAAAGAAATATTATTTACTTAATGGCTTGTGTCCTGTACCTTCAATTGGAGTTTTCTTTATTTCTTACTTCCTTTTTTCTTTTTTTTTTCAGTCTTTTTTATTCATTTAAACCTCTCAAATTAGAAATTAATTCTATTTCTTCTTTACCTCATTCAAACATAAATGACCATCACCAATTTTTTTAGAAGCAAAAGGAAACATAATATGTTGTTATCTATACCTAGATGGAATCCTTCATATTCTGAAACTTGGTTTTATAACTTAAGGCCTATAATTATCTGCATAAACAGCCATTCAATCAAACACATGTCGCTGTTTACAACTCTCACCTTGTACCTAATACACTTATAACCAGATATCAAATAATTTTATGACCCATTGTTTTAATTCTTAGTTGGTATGATAAATGCAACTGTGAGAAAAGCTTACAAATACACAATTTCTGCCTCTGGTAAATACTGACTGAACATATGGTATGCTAACAATCTCTCTTAGTTATACATGAGTTATATTATTTATCACAATATCTTTGATTTATCCTTGTGTGGTTGTCAAAAATGTGTCATGTAAAGATAGTACAGTCTTTCACTATAAATGTATTCCACTGTTTAAATAACGGATGTCTAAGTCATGTACAAAACGTGATTTGATAATATTCTTACTGTCAATAATTTCTGTTTTGAAGACATGCAACTAACAGAATAATATAAACAGACTGATGATGAATCAATATATATATTATAATGAATGAATGTTTGGAAGATATATGTATAAATGATTGGAAAGATTTTTAGAGTCACAGACCTGTTACTCATAAAATCTAGAGTAAAGGGGAAAAAAAGGATTAATGCGTAGGAACAAAAGACATTTTATATTTAAAAGTATTAAGACTATATTGATAAATGCGGAATAGTGAATTAGTATCAGACAGGAGAGGGTAGGATTGAAGTGATCTTTCAGAGAAAATATTTTTAGCTCTTCTTCACTAAGCGATCATTGATGTTTACAATTTTCTATCCTTAAGTTTTTTAATGCAACTTTATTTCACTGAAGTTTTTGTTTATAGAGAAAAAATTCCTCCCATCTCTTATCTTGATTGCTCTATATAAAGATCAAGGCGATAAATAATAACAATATGTGAATAATAAAAGCACCTCATTTATAAACCAGAACAATTAAATTATGTAAAGAGACTGCTGTATCATTGTGAAAATAGTATTAATTTTTATCAATCATTGATACTTACTCAAGATAAGACATGCCTTTTACCTTGTGATTATCTTGCCCTCATCATTTGTAATGATTTGATAATGTTTCAGAGCAATACCTGCCTATTAATTAGAATTAATAGTATGCTTTTTTCATCTATTCACATGACATTGTAATCTTATTGACATTAACATGGATGCACATTGTAGCTTTAACATTGTACTAATTCCCTAAGATGATGAAAACTATTTGAATTTATTGCTTGATAATTTACACAATAAACACAATATTTATTATTATCATTTTATTACCAAATACCAAGACATGCAGTATCATTAAAAAATTAAAATAAATGCATCATTGTATTCATTATAGTCATCTTTATTTATATTCACCCATTTATCATTAGAATTGTTTTGAATGATTTCTACCGACTGTGTTAACCATTTCAATGCTAATACATACTGTTAACTGTTATGTCTCAGGCCTGTTTATCATCATTGTTATTTATAATCATATGTTCAGCAAAGCTTATTAATTAGAAAAATCACGAAAGGTTAATCATTTATAAATATAATAATACATGTCATTATAAATATACCAATCAATGAGTATGTTGTCTTTCTGTGGTTTTTGATAAGTATCATTGTATTATTGTTATGGACTTCCCATGTAAGTGCGTCATATAAATGTGATAGATTATTATTATTTATTATTACATCATATTATTTTAATGGCAAATAAAGGTTTTCAAGGTAGGATAAATGTGTGACTTAGATTGTGGTGAATATTTACTTGAGGACCATCTTTATTTCTCTAATTTTGAATTTCAAGTGGTCAAAATCTGGAACTGGACTGGCAAAGACTTGATCCTTAACGTATCCCAGGAAAAAAAGTCTGGCAGTGTGATATTGGGTGACCTGTGAGTAGGAGGCCAGGCGATTGGTACCCCTCTCCCAATCCACCTATGAGGAAACTGTTGATCAAAACTGGGTTGCATAAATATGGAACAGTATGCCGGAGGAAGTGGTCGGCACAGCTTCGTTTGACTCTTTTAAGAGCAGACTGGACAAATTTTGTAAGGATCAGGAAATTGTCTACAACTACAGGGCGAGTATCGCATGCCGCCGTAGTAATAGAGTGTGCCTGGAGGATACAGAACATATCTAGTCCAGCAAAGAGGATCATTAGAACCTGTGCTGGAAATCATCACTAAGTAAAATATTCCCAATGAAGTGGGCCACCGTCTTGTTGAAATATAATTAAGATTTGGTTTAAAATCAATTTGAGGGGTGGAATAAAGATCTAACATGTCATGGTAAGACGTTGCTGTTGCTGTTATGTTTTTTTTTGCTGAAGAATAACGGACCAATGATTTTGTCTATCAACGGGGCACAGCAAACATTTGCATTGCGTCTGTGGTTTCTCTGTAAACGAAATCTGCACACTATAATTATTGCAATTTTCAGGACCTGACTGAGACGAAAAAATGTTGCCTCATTATGAAAAGCGATTTTGTCTATAAATGATTTATCTCGTTGACATTTGTCCAAGATAAAGCCAGTAAACCCTGCACATTAAGGCCAATCATCTTGTTCGAGTGACTCGACAGCCTGCATCTGAAATGAGAAATACTATATTTTTTATTCTATATTGTGAATCATTGACAGGCTTACCAGCAACTGCCTTGTTGCTTTTCCCAGACTAAGTTTAGTCTCCATGAATAAGGTCCTCACCTTGTCAACTGTCTCCCCAGGAACAGGATTCCTCCTCTTCACCAATGCTATTGGGGGGAGTGGGGACAAAAACATCCTTAATTTATTATAAAAAATGTTAATTTCAACCATAATATAAAGTTTAGTTTTTATAAATGAAAAAGATTTGACTGCTTGGAAACAACCTTAATCCAAAATTTGATGGAATCAATATATTTTTAACTTTAAACTGCTCCAGCTTATAATGCCGACATATGTTCCGCTTCGAAGAAACAGTTCACATTTTCTAGTGTGTCTTTAACTGTGTAATACAAAGAGTGAGTGACCGTACCTAATTGTTTAGTATGTGGCAATTATAAATTATAATACTTTGTTAAATATATATGAGATATACCCAGAGATTGATACACTATTCAGAAGATGTGTGTAACGTATTAATGTTTGAGAATCCTCTTCAACAACTTTACTTCATCACCACATTAAATTCACTCCGCTATGAAACCATTACCTTTGTGAGTGTAGAATTGGTTGATCGTATTATTTGAATTGAAGGAATACATTACATACTTAATTATTCTTATGATACCAATTTGTAACAGGGAATTGCACAGATTGATAAATGATAGAGAGAATACAATTACAAGGAAATGGTCAAGTTACAGATAGATTTTTATTTTTCATTCTTGTTGAAATGAATCCTGGTTGCATCTTATGATTTGAAAGAACGATTAATGATAAATAATGATTACTTTATAACAATTATTTAAAGAGATAAATGTGATGGTGTGAGATTATGTAGTGTATTAAATTTGAAAAATAATATTGTGACTATTTGTGATGCATATTATATGTAAGTTATTGATGAAAATAAAAATTAGAAACAAATGGATTCTGCAATATATAGTTGGTTTTCTTTAAATTTTCTCACAATACAAACATATTTTCTTGACCTTTAATTTCCTATTTCTTCTCCTTGAATTTTCTCATAATAATTATTTTACCTTCTCACTATACTGCCGTTTGAATCCAAAATGCAGAATATTATTGAGCATAAAGAGAAATATTCTGCGTTTTGGATTCAAACGGCAGTATACCTATAATTATTTTCTCTCCCTATAATTTTGTTACTGTACCTATTTTCTTTACAATGCTTCTTCCTTTTATCATTAACATTCTGTTAATCCCTTGACCTTTAGTTTTCCTTCTGCCTTTTATTTCTATTGCACTTGAACAATATTAGAGCAACATATAAAGAAAAGGTTTTATATAAGATAAGAGAAGAACACTAAATGTCACAAAATGGACATAGTGACATTTTAAAAAAAATATCGTTCTAGAATGGCAATGTGGATTTTGACTCATTTGAAAGAGCGTATATAGCTGACCACAGTTCTTTTCCACAATCTTTCTATTGATTGACCGATGGAACTAATCAATATTCGTAGTTGGTGGAGGTTAAGTTCAAATGGAAAGCAATGGCAGCCTGGCACATTGTGCCCTATAAATATATATATCAAGAGAACATATATGGACTCAATTCCTAATACTTTACTTAAAACATAAGCTTTATCAGTAATATTAAAGGTTCTGGTGGCAATTATCAGCAGACAGGCTGATCCAAATAAAATCTGAAAAAGTATGCTGCAAAATGATATACATCTACATATCGTTCATGAATTTCACTGATGACATTTTGTGTTTTTTTTTTGACAAGTCTACTCAGCATCAATTAACAACTCTAAGCTCCCATTTATGAAATTTGCAGGTATACTTATCCAGACTTTTTCTTGATCAGTCAGCCATAATAATAGCTACTTAAGGCATCAGTTGTAGTGACAAATTGATTCAGACTTTTCTGGAAAAGACTACTTGCACACTCAGTCTGTCCTGACAAAACTTTGCTCATTGACACTTGTAGACTCAACAAAAGAAATGCAAGTTGTTGTTATAAGAGAAATTTTTGCATCATAACAAGTTTTGCAACGACACTTCCACAAAAACAAAAAACCAAAAGTCTGGAACTTCTGTCACTATTTAGTTAGTTAGTTATTTGAAGTTTAAGGGCTCAGTCAACCACTAGGATTATCTCAGAGCCCATGAAAAAGTAAGATGATAATCGAGGGAAAAGATAAAAGCAGAAGTAGAAGAAACAGATTTTAGAAGAGGAAAAAAAGTCGCCATGGAGGAAAAGAAGCACATCAAATAATAAGTACAATACATATAATGATAAAGATAACTAAATGG
>JASKDV010191702.1:0-11523 GCA_032466395.1 Aegires albopunctatus
CAGGCATGGTGATATAAATTGTAAACTATACGGTAGATAATGTAGATCTATGATGTAGACTGGAAAATCGCATTCACGGCACAGGAAAATAACAAACCAAAAATTGCATTGCGCATGTGCGAAGGCACAACTTCGTCGTTAATTGTATTCGCATTATTCCGAACTACTTCCGTCGGAATTCTGACCCTGCAGTCTGAACTACTATAACTACTTCCGTCGGAAAATTCCGACTCTGACGTCGGAAAGCAAAACTGTCGACTTTCTGACTTGCCGACGGTGTCGCCACTGTGTCAATTGGCAAATTGGAGACTCGAGGCATATATGTGAGCACAAAAAGATCGATCGGGCCGCGATTGTCGGAATTCCGACTATTGTCGGAAAACATGCAGGTCTGTATTGATGATTAAGTATTACCATAAAACTATTGATCTTTCTTATTTCATGGTCTTTGGTTAGAGAACAGTTATTGAGGAAATCAGTGTCTGCCTGGTAATTGTAAGTCTTTTATCTAAAACAAAATCCAAGTTATGCATCCCCAAATTGAATTTTGTCATTTTCTTTCGACTGTCACTGAGCATCAGTCCTGAGAACATTGCTGCCAGCTGAGGTATTAAGTGAAGATAAGCTTGCATACAGGTTAAGCAAAGAGTCTCCAATGAGATTTAAACCCCCACATTACACTTGCAAGTCCAATAGTTAATCCTTTTGGCCACAGTGATAAACCAATCTTAAGTCTTTTTAAACTGATCATCTTTAATTTCAACATGATTATTAACATCTTCTGGTAACCATTGCCCTCAAAATAAAGGATGTAGAAACAAGATGTTAAACGAATACTTACAGGTAGAGGACCAAGGTTACGTAAGAGATCTTCTTGAGAGGATGATTTGAATAAAGGACTCGGATTGTCAGTGCTGCGCACAGATGCTGTGCGCTCACGGGGTTTACGAGGATCTTCCTGTGATACAAAGAGAGACAGAATACATATCATTATCATTGATGAAAAAAAAAAGAGAGTGTAATTGAGAACTACGACATGTAACAGCTTATGGTATAGTATATATAAATAATGGTCTAATTTGTTGAATTGATATGAGCATGACTTTCAAATCCTGGCAGTGGCAGTGTTGAGACCCTTAACATATCTTTCCTCAATCTAGCTCGATTTAAATTGAGAAATGGCCATGTAAGAAGTAAGGAATGTCATGCATTAATATTCTTTCCAGCAGCTATGGATTTCCTGTCACATATATCACTTGTTGTCAAAGAAACAAGGACAGACTCTTGACATTATTATAAAAGAAATTTTACAAACATTTTAAATCTTATAGGCCTACTATAATGACAGAGGTGCCAACTGGCTATGAAAAAGAAATCCTCAACTTTTTGAGACACTGGAAAAAGTGTGCGTGCGGACGCAGGGGCCTATAATGTGTGGGTCATACTGTCTTTCTAATATTCAATAAATCTTATATTAAACAATTCATTTAGATTATTTTATCATAAAGTGCATTATAAAATGCACAAAGGGATAACATTATACATCATTAAATGAAGAACAAGCACGTAACATTATAAAAGACGAGAAACAGTTACACACAATGTAAACATAAAATAAGCCTGGTAAAATCCGGATTTATTGGCACCTCTGAAATGAAAATTGATTTTATACTGGCAGATGCCAATTAGGTGAAAGCAGGTCACTGAATAGCATGCGGACCCTTAATGATGTTACTATTTTTGAAGTATTTACAATATTTTAGCTTGGTTTGCTTTTGTTTTCTTGTTGTTGCGTCCTAGGTTTCTGCTATAGCAAATCTTATCAAGGTGACATGTTAACACGTTGACATGAAAAACTGACAGTACAGTGTTCATTAATCCGATGGCACCTTCATGTCATCTAAAAAGACTATATCACATTTAATGTTGAGTAACTCACTGTCAAAGATAATAAAATAGCAAATGCATAATCAATAAGTAAAATCTCAGCAATCAATAAACTATTATATAAATCCCTTAACATCTACACAAGATGTTTTAATAAAGAACGTTAGTCTTTTTAAAAAAAAACAAAAACAAAACATTTATCGCTAAAATCATTTTTCCCAAATCAACAAATGATAATCTTACCCAACTGGTGGCATGTGTATTGTGATCTATATAAAAAGTTTTGCCATTGGGAGCAATGCCAATAGCCCATCCTGCTGGCAGGGGCTCTTCTTCTTCGGAATCATTAGTTGCACCTTGAGGCTGGGGAAATTTGTTTTTATAATAAAGAAATAAATAAGAAATGTACAAAAGAAAAATGTTCTCTAGTAATCCCCACTTATGATTTTACATCCACTTATACCTTTACATTAAAAAAAACAAAAATGTATAGCAATCATTCCATAATGAGACGTCGGATAAGGTTTATCAACACAATAATTATTTGACATATACTTACTCCTATCCCTGAAGGCATACTTCGGCGATGTATTCGACTTGGGTGCATCTTAAATTAAAAAAAAAATATTTCTAAATCAGAATTCAAATTTACTATAAGTCTCTATTCTATAAAAGGAGAAAGAAAAAAACAAACCAAAAACAACTAACATATATCAAATCTAATAAAAGAAATCACCCAAAGAAAGCTCTCTTTCTAAGGAAACCAATATTGGTATTTTAACTCCACAGTAAAAAATATGACACAAGACTAGAACTCATTGAACAAAATGATAACAACTATCATTAGATAAGCCATGTATCAAACATATTTAAGAACTCACAGCAAGTATCAACTATCTATCAAAATTTGTGAAAGGCATGCCAAAATCACAGTGCACTAGGGATATCTGTTGACTGAGTTAGGCGGTAGTTAGTGGGCAGAGATAAAATTAAAGAGCTTTTAAAACAATAGGTTGATAGGTTGTAAAAGAGAGGAAAAAAGAAAAACTAACCGTAACAGAGAATAGAATTGCTACTTAGAAAATAAGAAAGAAAGAAAGAGAATCCTAAGTGATTGAAAAATACACAAGTTTTTGACTTACCTGCCTACTATCATGACCTGAAAGATCTGTCTCACTAGTAGAAGAAGAGAGGCTGATGTTGTCATCCTGACTTATATGTCTTCGGTTTCTGTACAAATGCTGAGCCTCAACACTACGCTGACGTTGGACTTCTTGAGCTGATGGACCACTAGAATTACTTCAATAAAGTAGAAAACAGTGATATCCGCTTTTAGAAAAATGTAAGTGAATTCCAATTTTCAAAGCAGGGGCACACAATATCTATCTAATTACCAGAATTTTAAAATGAAATAAACACTAAAAATGTATAGGAAGCAGACATGCCAACCTTGGCAAGTGACTTTAAGGGAGACTAACTAAAATTATTAAAGATAGTAGAGGAAAAGTCGGAAGACTCAATATATAAGTCACAAACCCTTCAAATACAGCTTTTAATTGACACAATAAAAAGATGAAATGAGCGGTATGCTCCTTAATTGTGTTCCAAATTGTTGTATTTATGATTTAGCAGCTCCTAAGTAAAGGAATAATTCCTATTAAAGTCAAAATCATTTTCGACCAGAATTACCTATCCAACAATCTATATTAATTCAAGGGTTATTGGCGTTATACAAAGATCAGCCGGCTGAATTTGGGAGAAATCGATGGTGGTCAAAAAGTTGGAAGACTATCCATGAAAGAGGGAGTCTTCCAACAGGATAGAAAAGTGTGGCAAGTCTGGGAATGTGAATATCTACTTTCAATGTTTGATATTTCAACACTTCTGTACTAACACCAACCCTTAGCACGGTGTAAGCGAACACCCCGAAATTCTGCATTAAAGTTTTGCCCCCTATAACTATAAATCAAGCCGACATGCCCACCTGTCAAGCGTCTCGTGGCTATCGGCCGACCTCGCGCTCAAAGTCTCACTGTGGGCTAATTATGATATCAGTGATGCAGATTTTGAAAGTTTAAAACTACCCATTCACTAATTGTACTTTGAATCATTTGAAGTATTCATTTGTAGTACTATTTAATATATTTATATGTGTGAAAACGTGAATATTCTGCAATGTTTTTTATTGAAGTTATATGTGTTTGAAAACACACTCTATTACTATTATTTTCAAGAGTGAATAATTCATTTGCATTTTAATCAATAATTTTAAATAAGACAAATATGTCCTTCTTTAAACCTTTGTAACTATTTACGCAGTTGAGGGATAATTATTTCTATTTTCATACATTTTCACATTTTATAAATATAGCCCTTTCACGATGAACTACAGTGGTCTAAATTTAGTGCTATCAATGAAAAAAAAACAATATTGAGACAGTTAATTGACCCTAGAAAAACGAGAGAAAAAAAAAAAGCACTGGCCAGCCTAGCCATGAAAAGCCCACAGTACATACAGGTAGACGACCACGATGGAAACTGATACCTCAGTTACTCCGCCCAGAGACAAATTGAAATTCCATCTTGCGGTACACATCATCCTCATCATACAAAGAAGAAATTTTTAATAATTGTCACTTTGCATTCAGCTGTTATCATTAATTTTCATTTGTGAAAAAAATATATAATCCAATCGTGTATTAATGAAGCGCAGAGATAAATTGCACAAATCGAAAGTCTATTCTCTATTATCATGCATTTAAAAAATCCAGCTTTAACTAGGTAGGACCCTCCTTTCAAAAAGTACCTGGTGGGTCTGTCCCATTGGGTGATGCGAGTCACATGGTTGACATAATATAGTCTTCCATTTGCATCACTTCTCTCTTCCCAGCTGTTTGGTAATGTGTTGGACCTTAAAAAGGTAGAAAGACAAAATAAGCCCAGAAATACAGAGCATAATGGACTAACTACACAATCTTCCCTTCTTATTTTGACTAAGCAGTTATGCAACTGGGACTATTCCATTCTTTATTTCAAACAGATCAAAAAAAAAAAGAAAAAAAAAGACTTTTACTTTTAGGATAACTAAAAAGAATATTACCTTATTTTAGTCAAAAATCAAAATCACACCGAATCCAAAGCAATGTCTAAAAAACAAACTATTGAAATTTCTTGTTCCACAACCAAAGCTTAATTCTTAATGATTCAAATGAAGCTTATTTTCCAAATCAGTCCAAAACTTGACAACTTATGAAAAAATGGTTTATTCGAATACTTACTCTGTTGGTCTCTGCCATTGGGTTGTACGACTGGAGTGATTAACATAATACACACGGCCTGTAGGATCTGTCTGTTGCTCCCAACCACTTGGTAAAGGCTCTTGGTTTTGTTCTTCAGGACCAACTGGTCCTGATGCTCCTCCCGCAGCTGAAGCTCCATTCTCAAAATCCACCATTTCCCATCCAGGCTGAGAAAATTCAATCTATAAAGTGATCGCTCGCTGATTAGTGAAATTTTAGTTTTTCTTATGTAGAGTAAAATGTAAGAATCTAAAAAGTAATTTCTTTTAAGTGCATTATTGTAAACAGATCGGTGAAATAATGGAAATGTCTTAAGGCTGATGTTGGAAAAGAATGTACATGTGCTCAATATTAAAAAGAATGTTTTAATTGCTTTCATACTAAAGTGGATTATCGAAATCTTTGACAAATTAATTTTCATGCGCTTGGTGAATTTGACACCTTGAAAAAATGCTAAAAAGTTTTGTACAACCGTTTTTAAAACCAAAATATTTGTACTACCTGTATTAATGTTTGTTTTTGTACGGAAATAATTGTTATAAGTTCCAAATATGGATACTGTTATATGTGAATGTTGGCAGCACTGAATTCTATTTTTCTAAAATTATTGACAATCAACATTATTTCTTCTCATATCATTACAGATGAAACAAAAAATAAGTAAAAGTCATTTGAAAACAAAAATACATTGTTTAATGAAGAATTATGTCATACAATAATATGTGACAGCATTGTTGTTACTTTTTTTTTCCGTTTCACCTTTAATCCCCCAAAGTCGTCATCGTGCTAAAATCATGTTTGTTGATTTGTTTATAATATCAAAGAATAATCATTTCTATGCACACAAAGTAAAGGTTTTGTGGGTCTATCATGAATAAACTAAAGAACAAGGGCAATTTTCCCAAACCATTCTTTGCCTACTAAAATTTCTCCTGTTTAAGCGCCACTGCTGGGGGCAAAGGCGGTGCACCGTTTTAGCACCATGGTAAGGGTTAAAAGTAAAAAAAAATATTTTTCTTGCTGCACCAGCCTGTACTGAGGTAGATTGGTTTCTTGCAAGTTCTAAACTATCAAGGATTGTATAAGCTTGGTCTACAAGCAAGGCAACTTGAAAGCAGTGTGTAATCTTGACCTCTGAGGTTGACAAAACTTTTGTCCGTTTTCAGAATAATTTGAATCAAACTTATCCTAATGCCATGATGTTATGACATTCCTTTCAATTTAAAATCCAGAAAGCTTTTCTTCCTTCAAAAAATATGTAGCAAAAGATATAATGTTAATCATTGCTAACATTAAATAATTTTGGCAATTGGAATACTCACTTCATTTTGAGTTTCCCCCGACGCTTCATCTTCATCCGCTAATTCACTATTTCCATCAGTTAGGTATGCAAGATAGAGAGCAAGATGACCCCTTACCCTTGATCTTGTACTGAAATGATATGGATAGAACAATAATGTTAAATAAGTCTGAATCATTCTTCAATTTCCCAACACTTGCAACATTAACATACAATGACATAAGAAATATAAAAGAAGCAGTTATACCAGTCCTGTGAATGTAGGTTTATGCATATATATGTGAGTGTGTGTGTGCGTGGGTATGTGTTATCATGAGCTGTCTGCTCATATTGATTACATCATTAGTTGGCTTTATTATTACTATGCACATGACTTTTGTCTTATTGTTCAACCTTTTAAATGTCTCAATGATGAAAGCTGTTACACCATTTGGTTGCTATGTTTTTGGTCTTGTGATTGGTTTGTGGACAATTTTAGTCGGTTTGTTCTTATCGCCGGGTAGGCAAGATGGCCACATTAGTTGAGCTTGCCGAAAAATGTTACAGGCAGATTGTGATTGGTACTATGTAGATAGAAATATTCAATAAATTTGGTTGAGTAAGGCCTACATCAATACGGGCGATATGAAGAATGAATTCATTTAATGCAATGACAACATTCATATATTCTCCAATAAGGGAAGGTAGAGTAGGTTTTAGAACTTTAATCTGCAGCAACACACAGCTTTTAAAAAAGAATGACAAGTGGACAATGCATCCAAGGTTAATTTATACTTTTCACCCATTCATAAATGTTTGACCATGAAATGAGATCTCAAGGCCTTGGACTTGCCAAAATGTGAGACTCACGCTCAAAGCAAGAACGTTGGCAGGTCTGTACAAATCCCAAATTATATCGTCTAATCCAAATTTTCAATATATTTTTTGTAACATATATATACACGTTCAAATCTGTGATATTATTTAATGATATGATGACCCTGGCCCTTTTCTGTTTATATAATGTGTGGTGTCTGATGGATATGTGTGGTGTCTGATGGATATGTGTGGTGTCTGATGGATATGTATGTATAATGTGTGGTGTGTGATGTCTGATGGATATGTATGTATAATGTATTTTGAAGGATGACAGACCAAGGCAAAGAATTTGAATTGAATTGAATTGACATTTATGACTCTATAAATAATTATCTGCAGCAATATTTTGTGGTAAAACAGGAAACTGGCGTTATATAGTGAGGGGCATAAAATTCATTCTAGCATTAAACACCCACCTTCGAGGTCTGAGAACATAGTTTTTGCAAGTAATATCTCTTCCTTCTCTTTCTGTTGCAATTGACATATGATTAAGAGGCATCTCAACTAGGCCTAAGAAATCATCTCTTGTCTGTTTGAGGGGAAAAGATAGGGTGAAAGTAAATTTTTTATAAAAAATAAATCAAGCTTTTCAAAAACTCTATGTGTCTTAGATTTTTCTCTCATATCGCTGGGAGCATGCAATGTTGATAAGAATCATTTGAATGACTTGGCTTAACACCAAAGTACATTACGCACTTTCTCTTTTGTTGACTTCAATTCTAATAATAAATGTTGTCTCTGCTCATTGTTTGTATATTTATAAGTTTTTCAGTATTAAACAACTTATCATAAATATCAATCAAAATAAACTTACAATTCTGTTGGAGTCAAAGACTTCTAAAAGCAAAACATTATTCTCAGGATTTACCTGAAAAAAGAAAAGAAAAGGATATCCATAGACATGTTTGGTAAAAGTGATTGGTCAAGAGGGACATTATCAAAATAACAACACATTTTCACGCACAAGATGTACAATCAATTCCTTCTCATTCCTTAACCCAAAAGAAGCTCAGGCACTATTCGTAGTGCGTTTCCGGTATGATCTGACCAATTTGTTATACATTGATAAAGAGAAGCTATTTCACCGTGTTTTGGTTCAACACGTGTGACCTAGATTTTTTTATTGTGAGTCGAGGCCAAGCTCGCGCTGAGGCAATGCTAAGGCTATGACGTAGCGAGCTTTTCTTGGGTTAAAAATAATTTATATTATATATCTGTAAATTCTAGAGGAAGACATCCCCTACCGCCTCTCCCTTCTAAGCCAACAATAATAATAATATTATTAATACAGTCGGGCCCGCTTAATCTGAAATTCAAAATTTCACTATGACTGATAATGATGTAACAATAACGATTAGTATAAAATTATTACAATGGCGTTTAGGGTGTTATACACGTCTATGGAAAGGAAACACTGCATCACCCAGTTTGCTTGCGGACGGCACCGCCATTCGCTGCGTTACAGCGCATGTATTGTTTGTTCTATTTTTATTATCGTTTTCTTTCTGTCTTTCTTTTCTGGTGGCTGTTGTTATGATTGGGTTGTTGTTGTATATTAATCTAAGAAACTCTGTCATCAGCTATTTCATATGAAAAGTCACAGCTTACACCCCTTAGGTGGGTGGCGGGAAAGATCAAAAGAAGCTGATTAGATATGGAGAGGTCACACAATGTTATGCCACTTCCGTCAAGACAGGTGAACATACACCACTGTTACGTTAAAAGTTTGGTGATAGTGGCCGAGCTTGTTAAGATGTAATTTAACCAAAATGCATTGATTGAAGATTTTCGTTTCAAATTTTGACCAAGTATTTCTACGATTTCTGTTCTCAACCGAATGAAACATATTTCAGTATAAGTGGGCTTATGTTCAGATTAAACAGACTGTTTATATGGAAAAAATTCCGTTTTTTAAAAACTTTTTCAGAATAACCGGGATTTCAGTATCAGCGAGTTCAACTGTAATAACAATAACAATAATAATAATAATAATAGTGAAAATGTAAGTTTATGTCAATATCATATTTCTCCACAAAACTAGATACTGATAAATCAAAATTTGCACTCAAACTTGATATGATGACTTACCCGAAAAACAAATTCTTCATACCATTTTGGATTAAGAGACTGAAAGAGAGAAAAATTTTGAAAGGTTGGAATCTCGAATAAGAAATATAAGATCATAGATAAATGAATAATTAAAATAAACAAACCTAAGCTAACCTAGAGTTGAACTGATGATAATATGGTTCTTGATGCATTCTCGAAATCATTTCATACTTCAGATATTATTATTATTTGAGAAATGACAAACAAAACCTAAATATTAGATGAACATTAATAATAAAACTAAAATTCTGATAACATAAAAACCAGATATTTACCTTTCGTACCACAGATGTCTGCTTCATATCAACTAATAATTCATTTTGCAATAGGGATACTTTAACATATGGGTCACTGAAAAATAAAATGGAGAACTTTTGATTATAATCAATATGAGCGCTCTCCAATATCAAAATTTTAGCGCTTATTACACCGGGAACAATATTTCTTAACATCTCACAGATAAACTCGAAAGGAAGATTGAGATCAAAAGATGTGCAAAATAAGTGTAAAATCCAACAGATACAAAAAAGCAAAAACAAGCCAACTTTAACTGACTAAATATTGATAGCTTACACCTTAAGTGAAACGAGTAAATGACATGCATAAATTATCTCATTACCAACCTGGCACCAAAAATATCCTTCTTGGCAAGATTGACTCCTTCAAGGATTTTTATACGCAATAATTTGGTATTTACATTTGGATCTTCCTGTAAATATAAGAATTAAATTGAAGATATAAAGTTATGATATATAAGAAGGAAAACTTGTTGAAATATTCCGATAGAAGGCCTTAAATATTTATAAAATCAAATAATATAATTTAATATATATGAAGGATTTACCGCTACAATATTGTTTCCCCTTTTGTAGAGTCTCAGACACTGCCTGAAGAAACAATATTGGAGCAGTAAATCCTTCATTATAATATTTTATAAATATAGAGCTCCCATTGGTTGCACTGTAATTTTTTGTTGATATACATACCTGAATATCATATATATATCTATATATATATATATAATATATGACAGAAGGAGACATTGATTAAAAAACCAGTTAATTAAGTCTTGGCTTGTTACTGGTACATCCAAATTTGAAACCCCTTCTACGCCCAACACTAGTCGCCAATTAAGGTGGGCTAAGCCTGGGTAAAAAACAGAAAATCGCTAAAATCCTTTCCCAGAAAATCGTTCGGATTACGGAGGGATCCGGATTAGAGAGGGCTGACTGTTTCCAGATCTAGATTAGATCTCAAGATATATATATATAAAAGATACACAACTTGTCAAAGGTTGAAGTTAATATTTCCAAAGTGGCCTAAACTCAAGATCTTGTTCTAGATTTCTAGATCTGTAATAGATCTCGATCTACTGAATGTACCCCCAGTATCCCACACAATCTAATGTAGATCTAGATCTAGTAAAAACACCATCCCTGATTCGAAAGGTGTCGGATTTCAAGAGAAAACAAGATCTATTCCATGTCTTTTAATGGTAATTTTATTATAGTATAACTCCGGTCTCTAAATTGGCAGTTTTTTATTGGGTGTCTTTATAGGTTTTCTAGTACGTTGAATATGAATATGGCACTGAAAACCGTTGCAAACACATACTTTTGGTGGGGGGAACCCCCCCTCCTCCTTTTTCTTCCTTTTCTGAATGTTTTGATGTTTTTCAATATGACGAAAAATCATGAAACCCCCCTATTTTGGTTTGCAATGGAAAAAGGAAAGCTTATTTTTCTTAACTAAAACAATTTGACCTTATTCCTCTTCCGGACCCTTCCGGTTGCACCTGAGTTGATCGGTCCTTAACGGAAAGAGGAAAATATTAATTCTATTAAGGACGGGGCTTCTAATAGGGTGAATACAGTATTTTTTTTTCATAATTTCTTCTTCTTTTGACAAGTTTTGTTCTCTAAGAGCCTACCATGTTGATAATGTATCAATCTTAGAATCGTCCCTTTTGCTCATTTTTGACAATCGCAACACGCCACTCAAAACGTAAACACAAGGTTGACACACCTACTTTTTGAAATGGACTCGTTCAAGGTCCAAATCTTATGCAAA
>JASKDV010191713.1:0-20887 GCA_032466395.1 Aegires albopunctatus
TCATGGACTCTGAGATAACCCTAGTGGTTGACTGAGCCCTTAAACTTCAAATAACTAACTAACTAACTAACAAATTTGACACAATGAATTACTTTTCAGACTGTTGACAGTAGCAAGCCATCCATGCTGGTATCTTTGTGTTTCTCTCTTAGCTTGCTAGGAAGACGAGCTTTGAATGCAGCTTCTCAAAATTCAGCAAGGTTAGAAGCATTATCATTATTGTTATTATTATTATTATTATTAATATTATCATCATCATCATCATAAAAATCATCATCATCATTATTATTATTATTATTATTTATTTATTTTGTATTATTATTGTTGTTATTATCATTATTATTATTATTATTATTGCTATTGTCATCATAATTGTCACATATAAAGATTTATTTTAATTGTAATGTCTTAAACAATGCTATCAAATCTGACCTTTCATATATTCTTACCACGTCATGTTTGTTGGTTGTTTTCCTGTTTGGACACACGTAACCCTGAGGCATCTGGCTTTCATCTATCAAACATAACCCTTATTATTAACATTTAATGGGGGCATGCATGGGTGAATCCTTTATGTACGTGGAGTTCTTTTCATGGGGAAGAGGTTTTTCCCTTAGATCTAATTAGTTGGTCACTCGTATTGCATTTAGAGGGCAAAAATACAACTTTTTTTTAAGTCAGTGTTTTTTTCTTTTGGTAGATAAAGTTCGTTATCTTAATCACTGTGTTAGTTAATTTCATAATAATAATAATAATAATAATAATAATAATAAGAGTGAAATTGATTTTTAGCTTACCCAATGATATCATGCAACACTAGGAGCGCGCAGGCAACGAGAAGGAGTATAATCGGATACCTCGAACGAGAAGTAACCGTACACGATTTCTTTCTCTAACACGACTACTACTTGTTGATAGTGAAGTTTTCATGTCCCAATAGAGAGCAGCTATGTGTCAATGGGAAATAAACGGCATGGAAAGTTAAGAAGAGGGGTAGGGGTGGGAAAGGGGAGAAGTCTAGCCACAACGAAGCACTGCCAGTCTTGTGCGGAGACAAGAAATAAAAAAGTGAAAAAAGCACGCTGCGTTGACAGAAAGGAAAGTGACATCTTCCATCACCACCCCTCCCCCTCTTTTTCATTGAAGCATTTTACACGACTAAGATTTTTTTATGTTTTATACATTACTAGTCATACTTATTTTACACGTTGTTTGAGCTTAATATCTTCACTGGTTTAAAAGTT
Source organism: Aegires albopunctatus (assembly GCA_032466395.1). Classification (NCBI taxonomy): domain Eukaryota; kingdom Metazoa; phylum Mollusca; class Gastropoda; order Nudibranchia; family Aegiretidae; genus Aegires; species Aegires albopunctatus. The sequence goes on from JASKDV010191713.1 coordinate 1,245, forward strand.
ATGGGAATATTAGTGTACCTAGGAAGCAAATTTAAATTTTAAGAAAATCAAGTTAAAAGTTGGAAATCAACAATACAAGGAGATAGAATGCCTCACAAAAAACACAAAATTAAACCGTTTCAAGGGTTGTTATTGTGATAAATCCACCAACAAAATCAAGATTGGTAATTGGACTATCGGATTCTGTTTAAACCAAAATTTCACTTGAAGTGTCATATTTTAACTTTGAAAGGCCATAGCATGAAATTAGCACTTGCGAGATGTGATGGGTTTTCCTGTATGCCCACACAATTTACATCATATGTATTTTTGAAAATTTATTATTATATTTGGATTTTTAAATATTTTTTTATTCCAGTATTTTTTAAATCAGATATTGAATAATTTACTATAATTTATAATTTATTAAGTGTTTTCCTTAATGGGATTAAAATTAGAATCAATTTTCAGTGGTTCTTTGAAATGAAACTTTGCCCATCTCCTTCTCAAACCCTAAATAATTTTCAATGATTACATGGCATCTGTTCCTCTATCTGCCCTGCAGGCCTCATCAAAAATACATGATGAAGTAAGTGTATTTATTTCAATGGGAGAATGGCTAAGTGTATGTCTTCCCTGCGTTTGATTTCTAAATAGTATTGTATCAACAAAGCTGATAGCACCAATGTAAATAAATAGATGTTTATAAGCCAAGCCCCTGATGTTAGTTTATCAGCTTTTTAGTGTAAACCTGCTTTACTTCATTTTCATCTTTTGATAAGAATCTTTGGCTCATTTTTAAAAAAATGTTCTCAATATTTTATTTGCACCAAAACTTGTAGATGGAGAATGCTGGATGTTGACAATGTTATTTGGATAATGACAAGTGTCTTTTCAGTCCAGTTATAAAAATTTATTTTATTTATTTATAGATTTGTAAATATTTTCAATAATTTGCTGCTTTTGTCATCTACATTTACCTACTGGCATTGGGAAAGGACAGATTTTTTGTTCATTAACACATTCATACCTGCAAGCAAGCTCATATCACTAAGCTTTTTTTTTTTTTTTAGTATTACATTTGCAACAATTGCTTCCATACCATTTTATCCAGTAGCTCTTCCCATTCAATTTGAACTTTATCGACGTTCTGCATACTGGTGTTCAGGGACGTTAAATTTTTGAAATAGCATGAATTAATTTAAGTTAGAGTACATTCCTTTTTTCAGCAACTGCAAAAAACCAGCTATTTGTAGATCCGTTTTGTATATGATGTTCATGGACAATTACTCTTTTGAAATTGCATGTATGAAATGTCTCTTCCCAAGCAATTTGTCTTTATCAACATTCTGTATTGATAAGTGAAATCCACCAAGAAAAGAGATTATGAGGAATACAAATATATTTCCTCCCAAAAATGCCCATTCATGTTTTGTATTGTATTGTCTGAATATTTTTCACAGTTAGTTGTTCAGTTCTTTACTTTCAAATACCCACCCCACACCACCACCAAAATAAAAAGAGGAATAAAAAGAATACAAATTTTTAAAAAGCCACCCACAATAAAGTCTGCCCTCCCTAATCTGGACCTCTGTAATCCGGATCCCTCCGTTATCAGAACGATTTTCTGGGAACAGATTTTGTGCTTATTATTTCTTTGTACGCTTAAATTCGAATTCCGAATCCGAATGCCCTTTTTTTGGAGACAAATCGCTACTTTTACCTCTCTATTCCGAACATTTTCTCCACATCAGCAACAACCGACCAACTTATCTTAATTGATGTCTGGTTTTCATTTGTCTGGTCATTTCTAAACACAAACGTACTGTATCGCTTTTCGCACCTTTTGCGACAGGGACACAGTGACACGTGTTTCGCACCAGGCTTATCAAGAATCAAGATGGGAACCAGACAAACTTTTCTCACATCTACACATATGCGATAACGAGACCAGATCCTAGACAGACCTTTTATCTTCATTGCTCGAGCCGTGTCATTCACTAGACTTAGGCGGGTGATTGCATAAACTTGTGCTGACGTAAGTTGTCGATCACTCGATATGACTCTGTCCCTTTTCGTTCGATGCGATATCATAGGTTTTTTGACCAATCATATTGTTTGTTTGATCATTGATAAGTATGATTACAATTGCTTTTTATAATTGAATTAAAGCTCGCAGACCTTCTTACCACTAGACCCTAAGGCTAACTTTGTGTCAAAGTCTAAGTTTAAACATGTCGTCGCCATAGTGAAGAAGAATAGAGTTACCCTTTCAGATGAAGCGCGAGTTGATGAAAATGATAAGAAGACGATAACCCGAAGATGACAATAGCGGAGCTACAACATTTTGTAAAAGAGATATTTGTATTTGAATTGTTAGATCAACAATCAGTGATATAACAAAAGCTAGGGATAAGTGGCTGGCCATCAGTGATATAACAAAAGCTAGGGATAAGTGGCTGGCCATCAGTGATATAACAAAATCTAGGGATAAGTGGCTGGCCATCAGTGATATAACAAAATCTAGGGATAAGTGGCTGGCCATCAGCCAACAATGATAACCAGACTGTAAAAACAACAACAAACAATCAAACAAACAAACAAACAAACAAACAAACAAACAAAAAAGCCAAAAAAACAACAACACATAAACAGAATAAAAAATCTCAGTTAAGTTCTCTCATTGTTTTGGCCAGTGATAATGTACATATGATGTGTGTATATTGTAGCCGGGGCCACTTCAAATGCTCCCGATTTTCATAACTATAAGTTCTGAGGCCCTCTCTCATATGATTATACAATAATTCTCTTATCCGAAAAATTCTGTTATTGGAACAAATTGTTGATAATGGAAGTATTCGGATTAGAGAGGGCAGACTGTACATTATTGTTAAGTCTAAAGCTGAAAATATCCAAAATCGTAAGCCACGTAAACCAAAAAGGTCTCCAGTTATTCATGTTCCTGTAGACTTTTAAAGCAAGAAATTCTCATATTTCAAGAACACTGTAATGGAATGCAACTTCAAAGCTGTAATGATAATTTTCAGGCTTAGAATGGTAGCTTTTAATTTTGACAAAGACTGTTTAAAAAGATATGTAATTTGATACGGTTGGAATAAGCTTCTATGTTGGCACGGTGGCAGAATGGTTAAGCCGTACTCTCATGCGAAAGGTCACAGGTTTGAATCTCATTAAAGACACTGTGTTTAACACCTAGGCCAGGTTATTTACATGAATTGCCTACGTTTGCGGCGCTGTTCTTACGGCTGACGCTCGGTGATGATAAATACTGAAAGTGAAAGATCAAATTTCCTTTCTAAAAACCTGCTATTTTAAGGACCGCTTTGTACACCTATGTTTGGAGGCTATAGCTCTCTTGAAATTGCATGAATGAAATTTGTTTGGAGTCATGTTGCTCTTGTTCCGATATTCCATTTCATTTAATGAAAAATAAATGTAACAATATTATTAAAAGTTTATATAAATGTACCCATTTTAAGAATCTACAAATTTTCTAACCTGTTTCTTTTGGTTTTAAATAGTTGAGCATGTATTATACTTGGATAACATTAGTGTTTTCATTAATTTAAGAATGCCGTTCATACTGTAGTTTCTCACCCTGGGGGCAGTGAAGGGTTTGGGAATCACAGGTTAGATAGTGAAATAACAATTTACAAACCCGCAGAAAAAAATCAATTATGATTTTATGAAACTTCTGAAAATAACTCAAAAAGTTAACGTACTGTTTCCAATGAGACTGATGACAGTTTGAAATTTCAATAGAAATTTATGATACTGAGACAGCATAGAACATTTCGTAATCTTTAGCTTAAAATAGAAAAAAATAACAACATTGTATATAGCTGTTGCATGATTGTGTTATCTTTTCGATGATGTTAATTTCTCTCCTCACCATTTGTGGTAAGATTGAAAATGTCAGATAAGGTGGCATTACTCAAATACAAAATTTGGAAAGTGTGTAACTCAGTTTCACATATTAACATATTACTTTACCAATCCACTAGGCACTAAAAGTTTACTGCTGTTTATTACACTTCCATAACATAACGACTTATTTTTAAAAAATGATTAAAACAAACAACAAAATAAACAAGAATGAAAAAACAATAAATGAACATAAAAGACACAACAACAAAAAACTTTTGCAATAACCAAGCCTCATAAAAAGATCATCAGTGAATGATATGTTGTCTTGACTGGCTTGTTTGAGAACTGTGCTACTTGTGTAAGTAATTTAGAATTAAAGATTTAATTTTGCCAAAGAGGAGGTGATATCCGTCATTATAAAAGGATGTTGCATGCTTTGTGAGTGTTTGTATTGACTGATATGGTAGGTCCTTTTGTTTTTAGTTCAGTGTTATACAATATATGTGATTATTGTGTTTAAGGGTTTGCGTATCTTATTCCCCATGTTTCATGGACTGTAATCATTTGATTCTTGTCTAAAGTAAGTTATAAGAGAGGTTCACCTCTACATTACGTATAGTACGAAAGTACTTTGATGTGTATGAGCAGGGGTGGGTGGATTCTGTTAAGAATGGTGACAAATGCAGAAAAGAGAACGTGCAGGTTTGGGTGTCTACTATTTATGCAGAGTACCTTCAGGGCAACTTGGCCATATCCGACATTCATTCTGAATTCACGAGATTTCCTAAGTCTATTTAAAAAGATATGAAGTGTATAAAAACTTATCATGAATATTATTAAGATAGTTGAAATGGGAGTAGCTGTGCATGCTGTTATCTTTTTTTCATGTTTCTATATTTTATTTCAATTAAGGAACACATGTTTGTTATTGCAATGAACGTTTATTGTGTTTTCTGTCTTTTGTTGAAAATAGAATTAAAAATATATTTATTATTTTCCTTCAAATATGTATAAAAACATTTTATTCTTGTTTTGTATAGATTTATGTTTTAAAATATTTTTCTTAAATTTTGAATTTTATTTGTCTCTTAGTGTCGACTTTTTCTTGTTTGGCCTCCATGCTTTGTTCAAGGGAGATTTCCGGATCCAGTCCCCGAGAGATGAGTGGGTGTTTGCCGATATGGACATGATTCGACGTGTCGTAGCTCCAGCGGTCAGAATGTCTCTGAAGTTGCATCAGGTTGGTGGTTACAACTTTATGAATTTAATGTCTTTGACTCTTCTTTCCAAAGTGACTGGAGTATATAACAGACTGAAATTGGTTATCAGTTAAAATTTCCAATATTGTTGTTGCTTAAGCGGCTGAGAAAAGTGATTTTTTTAACTATCCGATCTAGAATAAAATCCTTTGGATATATGATACAAGTGGTCATAAAAGTAAGGTTGAAAAAAGTATATTATTTTTTATGACCGGTTGCTATGGAAACGGTTAAATTGGTTTTCAGTTAAAATTTTGTCCTCTTTCTGGCATTACTTGTCAAACGGGAAGGGGAGGTGGCATCTTGCTTAACAAGAGAGACAATCGCTTCGTGGAATGTCGGGATACTCTTAAATATACAATACGACATGTACTTCGAACGAATGGTTATCGTACACGATTTCTTTAGGCATCGTCGGGATACTCATATTATACTTCGAACGAATGGTTGTCGTACACGATTTCTTTAGGCATCGTCGGGATACTCGAGCTGGGCATTCGAGTTACATACTCGAATTAGGCAATCTTCGAATGTGTGCAATTTGCTGGCAGACACACTGCCTGTTTTGGTGAAAGCTAGGGCCTTGTTCAGGCCACATAGTGAAGGTTTAATTTATGTTTTATTTTGTTGTTGTTGTTGTTGCTGAGTTTGTTGGTTATTTTTTTTTTTTTTTTAAATATAACTCATCCAATTTCTTGGACATAGGGCCAAACCATAGCAAAAACAAAGCAGGCATCCGCTTTCATATTCTAGTGTCACCTACTGTCAATATGCCTGCTTTGAAGTATGAGTATCGGGACGAGTACCTGACGGGATATAGAAAGATGGATACTGATATACTCGAATACTCATAAAGGAGCGGGTAGCCCGCGCATAGTGAATAGTTCAAACAAAAACGAAATAGGTGAAACATATTGTATATGAATTTTCCTTCATTTTTATATTATATCAGGAAAAATTGAATTGTTTTCATGTGGAATAATAAGTTAAATTCATTACATTGTACAAATTCAGTGAAAGAAAATTAGTGAAACAGCCTGGGTAACTAGTGTAGATTGGCTCAGGATTAAAAAAACTAATTGAGATTTTATAATGAATTCTTATTTCTGTCCTCCCCTCCCTTCCAGGACCACTTCACTTGTCCAGATGAATATGATGACTCGGAAACCCTTTATTCCGCCATTACTGAGCATGAACGGACAATGGTTATCTCCCACGAAGCAGACCCGGCATGGAGAAATGCTGTTCTTTCCAATGTCCCTTCACTCTTAGCACTCAGGTAAATCTTGATAATCTGTATAATGACAAAAAACAAATAATTTTCTTTTAAACACTTTTTGAACGTGATGTTTTCTTTGCGTGTAAATGGATAATTTGATAGCTTTACAGAACAAAATATTACAGAGAAGAAGATGTATAAGTGTTTTTATTGAAATAGATTTCAAGGTAAAGAGAATGGTTTGCCAAAGACATTTTTATTTGTTACACGTTTAGTTTGTGAATTAATTTCTTTGATGTCTAAATAAATAATTTGATAGCTTTACAGAACAAACTTGTACAGAGAAGAAGATGTATAGTTGTTTCAGTGAAATATATTTCAAGGTAAAGAGAATGGTATGTCCAAGACATTGCTATTTGTTCCACGTTTAGTTTGTGAAATAGCTTTGTTTAATATTTCATTAATGATGTATTCTTCTGGAGTTTATTGCATTTATCACGACTTAAAAAAAGGTTGAAGAGCTCATTTATATAGTGCCCTACCCAAGGAACATCGGCTCTAGGTGCTTTACAATGACTTTCAACTTCCCCTGGCCGACAACAACACAGAACACATAGAAAAGACTGGCAGTCTGTTAGGCGCAATTACAATTTTCGGACACGATCAACACTGTCTTAATGGCCAGATGCTCATTCACGCCTGAGTCGAGTGAGGAAGATGGGACAAAGTGTCTTCTTACCTAAGGATACACCGCCAATGATCAGTGGTTATCGAGAAAATTTGCATCTAGCGAAATACGGTCCCACCAAGTCACTTAGCCGACTGGTGTCTGTGGGCCGAGTTGCTTGAGTTTCTCGTGTTTAAACTGTGTTAACCACTGGACCACTGACGCCCCTAAACCTTCATGGCTGAATTCATTTCAATGATAATTATTTCATTAAAATATTTTTTTGTTTGTTCCTCAGGCATGTGTTTGATGAAGGAACGGATGAATATAAAATCATCATGTTGAACAAACGTTACCTTGGTTTTAGAATTGTCAAGGTGAGATTCCATTACCATGGTCTGTCCATGCAAAAAGAACAATGCAACAGTCTTGTCTCTCTAATCCGAACACCTCCGACTGAGCAATGTATTGTCAGGAAGTGGGGTTGCCCAGGCACAGTTCCTTCCCCTCAGATCTTGACTTTTCCTGATTACTCAGAGGTGAAACAACGTCAATATGTTTGAGAAGGAAAAGTTTGTAAGGAGTGTTTCTCTAAATTATACCATGGTAGGAATTGAACTTTGCAAGGGTGGCGGCCGAAACGGCCTGCTCTTATCGATTTTCAACCACAGAGGGTTCTTTTATGGGCACAAAGACACATGGGACCTCCTAGATAATTGTCCGTCTCCGATAGGACAAGGCACTTATATCCTGCCTACTATAGGATAAGCGAATAGAAGCGGCGTAACCTACTGAGTTATCCGCTTCCTCTTGATCATAAACTCTTTGTAATATGTTAAAACCTTGGTAATCAGGTTTTTGCATTCTAATGATGCTTTTCCATTAATGATTACTGTAAATGATTTTTGATAATTTATTGCTGTCAATACTTCACAAATTCATGAATACGGAAATGATGCCCTGATCTCTGATTCTTCTCTGTCTTATCCTAAGGTAAATCGTGAATGTGTCAGAGGATTGTGGGCAGGCCAGCAGCAAGAGCTTATTTTTTTGCGTAACAGAAATCCTGAGAGAGGCAGTATTCAGAATGCCAAGCAAGCCTTGCGGAACATGATCAACTCATCCTGTGACCAACCTATCGGCTATCCAATCTACGTGTCTCCCCTGACAACCTCATATGCCACCACACATGATCAATTGAAGAAAATGCCGTTTATTGGCGAGGAATTTCGGTTCAGTGCAGTGCGGAACATTTTCACATCCCTTTGGAATAGGTAAAAAGATATCTTTTTTTTTCTATCTATTTTTTTACCCTTTGATGGGTAATGGTCAAGACTCTTATAAAACAGTGCAACTGCTAAAGACACATACAGTCTGGTCTCTCTAATCCGAACACCCCCCGTTTCGGGCAATTTGTTTAGAACTGCAATTTTGGCCATCAATGATAGTGTAGTTGAAAGACCTTGAAGAGACTAAACACTTTTCTCTGAAATTTTAACAATACACATAATTATATATCATTGAAAAGGTCATAAGAGGCCGTCTTATACATACCGTATTCATTCTATTAAATGCCCCGGGGGCGTGAAAATTAATGAAGGGGGGGGGGACCTTTTAATAGGGTATAAAAAATAACATTAGGGACGGGGAGTTTATTAGAATGAATACGGTATATGTACAAATTTGACCTTTTTAATAGGGGGACAATTTTATTTCTCAAATTACCAAAGTTACCATCCACAAAATGACATACAGCCTGGTCTCTCTAATCCAAACACCTCCGTTCCCAGCAATTTGTTTGGATTACAGAATTTTCCAGATTGGGTAATTCTAAGAAATAATAAGAAAAAAATCTGTTCCTAGAAAATGGTTCAGATTACAGAGGGATCCGGATTACAGAAGTCTGAATTAGAGAGACCAGGCTGTATGACATAACACATTTCTGTCACTGAGACCACAGGAGAGCCACTAATACGTATAATGGTCATAAGTAGAAAGATCTTTTTTTTAAATGTATCAATTTCAAGCAATTTGAGTCATCTCTTTAAGGATAACCATCTTTCTCATTAAGTCTGTCCATGCTCCTTCACCTAGTCTATGGGACTCATGGTGGAAAATTGTATAATTAATTAAATATATACGTATATTTTAAATCAGAGTCCGACAACGCTGTGATGTTACTTGTGCTGGTGGTAGTACTTCCTTCGACTTGGATCATCCGTATTCGGTGAGCCACCAAATGGCAGCTGGAACCTTAGGAGGTAGGAGCCATCTCTGTAATACTTTGGAATTGCTTTAAAGTAACTTCTTTCATTATCATTAACCGCTATGTTTCATGCGGGTACATGTATGTATGTTCTATTTTTCAAAAACATAGGGCCCTAAACTAGGTGCCACGCCCCCTGATCATACTTATAATATGGATGAATACATTTATTATGTATAACAATGGCAATGTATGTATAATATGTACATATGTATATGTCTATGTACGTATGTATGCACAATAAATGTGTAAATATGTATGCATGTAAGCAGGTATAAATTTAGTTACTTTTATATTAGTTATAGATTTTTATTTGCTAGCATGTAAATCCAAGACCAGTTTCCCATATTGGAACAATAAAGCTTATCTTATCTTATCTTAACATCTAAGTCAATTAGCGGTTTTTACTTTCTTTGAATACTTATCTTAATTCAGTTATGGAGATAAAAAATCTTTTTTTCAATTAAACACATTTTTTCTCTCTTAAGTTGTTTTTTAAAAAATATGTCATTGAATACAGCATTGTTGCATCTTCTTTTTACTTGGTTGATGTGAAAGAAACCTGAAAATACTGCTTTTTTTATCAGTCAATGAATGACAACATTTCATTAGGTCTTATCAACATGTGTTTTTATTAGTATTAGCAACTTTCAACTTAATGACACAATATAACATAACGCTAGCATATTGTAATGTCTCAATATATAATGTGTTTATTTATTTGCTGTTACTAATCAACTGTTTGGTAGTGCAGGACGAGCAATAAATGCGGACACTGAAGTCAGGGTTCAGTTCCCTCCTGCATCACCGAATTGTCTACGTTTGTCGTTATTTATTGTTTATTTATATATCTTATATTATTGCCTAATACAAATGCAAATGAAAAATGTTTTTAGCAAATTGTATTGTTCCATTGTTAAAATAATATCTGGTAATAGTAACAGTCGGTCTTACTCCTCATAAATCTTCTTCTTTCTTTTAGGATGTACACCTCGTTCTGGTTTAGGCACTCAGACGATAGATATCCCCCTGCAACCAATCAGCAACAACCGAGGAAGTCTCATTTCCAATGCCTCGTCAGCTAGCAAAGTCAACACCTTGGCCTCCTTGGCAAATCTGACAAGTCTGATTAATGAAACGTCTGTAAAGGACAATCTGCCTCATAGAGTTAGGGTAAGTCAACGATTTTGAACAAATTCAAGCTATTTGATTGTGTATCACTGATCATTATTGCCAAACGATCAAGTTTATTGCTGTTGTGATTATGTATGTGTGTATATGATGTTATACAGGTATACAGATTTGTATATTATTGTACATGTGTGTGTGTAGACATTTGTGTGTATATGTTATTACATGTCCACATTCTATGTTGTTAAAACGCCGATGAGCATTCTTGTAATGGATGTAATGATGCATATAATTATTATTATTATTATTATTTGAAAACATTTCAATGAAAAACATGAATGATTAAATTTATCTGATACCCTAATGAAAGTAAAGGTCTAGAGACCAAAGGTGAATGGTGAAATTTAAATTATCATTTCTCTCTATGCATAGTTGTAGTTTCCTGTTTGAGATAAGGAAAGTTACAGACACTTCTTTGAGAAATGGAAAGTTACAGACTCTTCTTTGAAATAAAGAAAGTTACAGACTCTTCTATGAAATAGGGAAAGTTACAGACCCTTCTTTGATAAAAGGAAAATTACACTCTTCTTTGAGATAAAGAAAGTTACAGACTGTTCTTTGACAAAAGGAAAGTTACAGACACTTCTTTGAGAAATGGAAAGTTACAGACACTTCTTTGAGTAATGGAAAGTTACAGACACTTCTTTGAGTAATGGAAAGTTACAGACTCTTTTTTGAGATAAGGAAAGTTACAAGCACTTTTTTGAGATAAGGAAAGTTACAGGCACTTCTTTGAGTAATGGAAAGTTACAGACTCTTCTTTAAGAAATGGAAAGTTTCAGACACTTCTTTGAGAAATTGAAAGTTTTAGTATCCTGTTTGAGAAATTATGTGATCTTGTCTATCGTCCTGTTTGCTAATTATTAGGATTCTGACAATTCCTTATTTTAAATTATCCTTAAATTTTATTTTAAGCATGTTTAAAGTAGAAACATTGAACTTTTCTATTGTCGTTTTAGATTATTGATCCAAGTCAAGTATATGATGCTATCAATCTTGGTCGTCGTGTGGAAGTTCAGTGGCCCAATGATGACTGGAAGACCTCAGGTGGAAAAAGTGGATGGAAAGAATGGACGCCTAAGAAAGGCATGGAAGGGACTATTGTCCATAAATGGATTCCAGGCCACCCTGACCCCAGTAAGAGGTCTCACACGGACAAAACCATTCTATTGATTCAAATAAGAGACCATTTTGTGCCAATTACAGAGACCGGTGTGTTTGATCTTGGTGCTGAGGTGTGAAAAGATTGATGAGGCTAGCTTGATATGGTTGGATGAGATGAATAGCATTATGCAAGCACTTCTGCTTGTGGTAAAGTTTTAGTGAAATTGAAGAGAAAGTAATAACAAATGATATTGCAGAGTTCAGAGTTTAAACTTAAAAAATTTCTTGTATTTAATTGTGATTTTTATTTATGATTGCTTTGTGCATCAGTGAGTTATTATAATTATTATAGCACCCTGCCCATGTGCCTTGTTTCTTCATGTGAGAAAAAATATTTGTAGCAACAATCTCTTCCTTGATGACCCAACCATTGTCTCATACAATCAAGTAGGGTTGCACAATGGGTCAATTATTGTAAATGAGAATCAAACACTCTAAATAAAATCATAGAATTAATCAAGCCAGATAACACCAAATGTTTGCTTAAAGACAAAAAGGATAACTTTGCTGCTTCGGACTTCTGTTGGAATATTGTACATTTGATAATTACTTTTAAATTGGAAATTCATTATCTTTTGACATACCCACAGCAACAAAAATGTGGAACTATGGAGGATATCATGGCTTTTTTTAGATGTTAAGTGATACCAATTTTTTGATCCTCACCTCATCTCATTCTCTTGACATGTACGGTCGTAGAGGAGACATGAGGGCTGCTCTTGTCGCTACTTGTAGCCATCCTGCTTGGTCTTCGACTTCTCTCAGGAGGGTAGGGCTGTCCATCCGATAGCAGAATACAATTTCTTTTTAGACGCAATGTAAGTTATTATAACCTGTGTGTACACATGAAGTGATTGCCCAATAACTTTAAGCCCATGACTCAGCAGCAATATGATTGTCATGTTTCGATATTGAACCCTTAATGGTCACAAAAGCACCTATCAATGCAAAGGAGAATGTAGATATATCTCTAAATCACATATTCATATCAAAACACACATTGAAGAAAGGGAAAGCAAGCTTGAATATATTTTTTTAAGAAAGATATGAAAGATGGTTCCTTTTTCTTTCTTTAAAAAAAAATTAAATCTTTTTTGATTTTATATAATTAAAGAGTTTTCATAGTTTAACCAAAGTGTTGACTCTAACAGATTTTGATCAGATCAGATACGTTCCTTCCAATATATATATTTCATCCAAATCGGGTCATGGTTTGAAATTAATTTCCTTTCTTAATGTGATTTGTTGGTGTTGACTAGGATTGAGATTTTGAGGAACTTATATATGGGACAATCAGAATTCAATCTATAGTGACTTTATATATGTGTAGTTTGAGCATTAACTCCTGTGCGTCAAATGCTGTTTTTCCAATTGAGTTTGACAAAATACTCAAAGATTCTGTGTCTAACCTTTTTTTAAAACAAAGGTGTGAAACGATTGTCTAGTTACAACTTTCAGCTTAATTGCCCTGACATTTATTTAGCTAGGATCTGTTTAAGATGGTGTGGAAACCGCAATAGATTAGGGATGGGACTCTTCCTCAGAAACGCAGAAATCCTTGGAAGTTGACTTTGCGATCCTCGTTTTTTAAATATATATATATTATGTTACAAATTGTGGTACAAATTCTGTGCTATGTCTTTCGTAACCTTCTTCTGAAATGGTCTAAAGTGATTCCCACCCCTGAATAGATTGAAAAGGCTCATTTCATGTATTCTACAGATTCACCAGCCTTTTTAAAAAAAAATAATTCCCATTACAATGGGCATTTTTCATGTAACAGAATGTTTTCTAGTTTAAGTGGATTGTAAGGTAGAGAGGACTGTAAGAAAGGGTTATTTACTTTCATATACTTAAAAATGTGTATAACTCAGTTATTTCTGATTTCCTGAAACCTAAATTAAAGGATAAGTCATTTGTGTATTGTTATCAATTTTCCCTGTATTTGAAATGGAAATGTCAAAATCTAAACTTGTCACTCAACAAAGCCAAATATTGTTTTCTTTCTCTATGACAATGACCTTCCCACCCACCTTTAAACTTAATCTGTGCAACAAATGCTATCCTGCATTGTACACATTCAGTAGTGCTGGCACTTCAAAGATACTTGACATACGATAATGGAGAATTTGTTGAGGTAGAGTTTATTTTCATGTGGAAGTGTGATGGTTTTTATATGAATTGAGATACCCTCCTCTACCATTATTATTGAGTATAGTATAATTAGTTTTAGGTACAGTCCCTTCATTTATTGATTGTATTAAATAAGAAGAAAAAAAGTAGCCAGACTTAGTAAATTTCTCATTGCTGATAAAAATAATTATGAAAGCAGGTTGTTCTTTTTCATTCTTTTTTCCCCCCATTCTTTCAGTTTGTATTCATGTCTTTGTTTTGCACTTATTATAGTGAATATTTCACTTAAATTTATAAGATGACAGCCACAGGGATGTCTCCCCATCACGTATTGGTTCAAAGTTAATGTAATTGAATTAGACTGTATATAGTTTTATTATATAAATACAGGTTGTATCATAATGACATTGACACTTGCATAAGGAAAATGAAAGAAATCATTTATTCAGAAAATTGTGTGTTTAATAATCTTTAGATAATTTACTGTATGACCCTAGAGGTGTTTACCAGCATGATCAATATGAAAAGCAAGGGATCAACAGTACATTTAAGCGTCATGACAGTGACATCTTTCTTGACGCCATTCACATCATTGGCTCTTGTTATTACATTACCCATGCCATGTGATTCTTCATCCCACCTTGTAATTTGTAATCACAAACAAGAGTTGGGATCGTGCAGGGAAAACATAACACTTTGACAGCCTTTACTATTTGTAGATTATGCTTACTTTTAACTCACTGAGGGCCAAGCCCAAGCTAGGCTGGGTGGAGTTTGCTGAAACATACGTTGGGGACCAAGCTTGAGTTTTCCCTGTTGCCATGATAAGCACTATGATTTCTTCTACTAAAACTATACAAAGAAAACACAGAACATGTTATATCAAACTACAAGCAAAATTTCAGCTTTCCAAAGTGATTAGAAAGTAATAATCTGGGTGGTTTGAAAATGTATGAAAGCAGCTGGTCCCACAAGAGGTGCTTGGCTCAAATAAGCTGGTCCTCTGTGAGTTAATGTAATTTTCCGAATTAAGATTTCTTCTTTTTCTCCCTAACAAATGTAATGAAATAAAGAATTGGACACATTACCCTGAGCATCATTTCATTTTTATTTATTCTGATTCTTTTGTACAATTCTTAAAGATGTTCATAAATAGATTTATATGAATGATGTTGCCTTGATCGAGGAAATGTTACTGTTAAAGAAAAAAAATAATATGTCATGTTGACTCTTTGCAAAGATTATTCCCTTGTACTTTCTTTCAAACCATAATAGAATATGCCAGCCAACTTAAGCTAAAACTAACACAACATTAGCATTTCACTAGTATCAGTTTATTATTGGTGCATCTCTATCAAGGAATTTTTTCCATTTTAAAGCTTAAGTCATCCTTCGTTGTATGTATATGATGAGTAAGGTTTTATTATGTTCTGTGAGAATCATTTCAGATGGGTTTGTGTGGTTAAGATCGTCAATAATATCCTGTGGAGTAGGTTTCAATGAAATTGATTCTAAGAATGACATCTTATTTTTGCCTCATTTGTTTACATGTTCCAAATGGAAGAAATAATTGAATGCCAAGAAGAATTACAGTTTTTCTGGCTGAAGATAGAGGTGTTAATTGTGCATTTGAATTTA
Source organism: Aegires albopunctatus (assembly GCA_032466395.1). NCBI lineage: Eukaryota > Metazoa > Mollusca > Gastropoda > Nudibranchia > Aegiretidae > Aegires > Aegires albopunctatus. Next base: position 16,649 of record JASKDV010191713.1, read on the forward strand.
GGAAAAACATGTTAAAATACTTTAATTTTTCATGTGAAAAATATAATCAATAGGATTTATCATATTTAGTACAAAAACCTTAAAATTTGTGTTTTATTATAATTTTATCATTCTGGTGGAAAATTGTATGATTTTCTGTCTTCTCAAAGTGTTTGTATCTCTTGTCTTTGGCCATTTGCAACTTCCATTCAGGCTCTAACAATGATCTTCAATTAGACGGAAATTTGTATTTGTCTACGTTTTGTGGTAAATGATAATGTAATGGAGATGTTGGTTTGTTTTATCATTCATGGAGCAATTCAATCTAGCTTCATAGTAACAATGACATTATTGTTATTATTATTATACTCTGTTATTGGAAGACTAAATTATACAGCAGAATACTGTTCAACCAAAATGTTTGGGATAGAAGAAATCATTTTGGTTAATACATATTTTGGTTTATTCATTTGTAAAGGGGAAGTAACAAGAATGTCTCAAGAACATCGCACTGAGTATGAGTGTGAAGAGTATCACATGTGTGTTACTTGTTACACTGGTTACGATCCCCTCGGCCGCCGATGGCCATAGATTAGGGCGGACTGTGAGTGTGCGTGTATTGAGTGAATGGAGTGGGGAAAGGTAATAGCACTTTCTGACTGTCCATTTTTTCTCTTTTTTCTATCTCTACTCTGTAACTTCACACCACCTTACAGAGTATTTTAGGTTTGGGTTTTCGGGTCAGCTTTGTTGCGGGTGGAATTCTTTTAGGTTTACTGTTAGCAGCATAACAAAGACATAGAAAGAAAGAAAAAAAAAACAGGACTTTTGTCTTACTTCGATTTAGCGCTATTTTTGGTTTACTCACATTTGGTTTAAGTGTGTTCTACTACTGTACTATCTGTTTATGAGTGATATTGGCAATACTGCCTTGGATTATCAAAGATATGATTTTTATGAATTTTATTTCGCTCCTGTAGGAAAGTTAGCTGTGCTAGTTAGGTATTAAAGAATCCTATCTGTAAGCTAAAAGTAAAAGAATGAAAACTTCATGTTTTATTGCTTATGCCTATGCTGAACACCTTTGAGTGGATAGCTTTGGCACTATGGTTTGATCTATTGTTTAAGATTAGGAGGTTGATGATGATGATGAATACTATATTGCATCATTCCCATGAAAGTAAACTCAGTGAGGAAACTAAATGGCCTTAGTGCCCTATCCTATAATAATTAATAACTCCTTATTTTCATACTCAATCACTTCCTCTCCCAGATGCAAATACAGTGTATAAGTAATTCTCCTAATTACTTTTTGTTAAATTGGAACCATTTCTATCCCGATTATAAACCATCAATGCCTCTCCATCACATTATAATCACAAATAAATTAATGCTGCACCCTCATTGCAATGTTGTACCAAGAAATGTTTATCTGTTTCTGTTCTATGTTGTTAGCAACAGGTCCTGTCATCATTAGGGTACAAGATGACTTGTTTCTAACTCAGCATTAAACATAAGAAAGATTTTTAAAAAGTTTTTAATTACTTAAAAGTGTCAGCATTGAAGTGTTATCACAACCATTATGATGCATTTTGCAGTAATATCATTTAAGTTTGTTGTTTTTTTTAATCAAGAGTTTAGTATTTTTAAGTTTTACATCATTGATTGATAATGGTTTATGTCTATTTATTATTACATGTATTAAAAAATGTTTTGTTCATGGATTTTGAATTGATCTGCAGCGAATGAATGGCCCAGCTAGTCTGGTATCCTGTTGCTATTTTCTCAAATCATCAGAAATATAAAGTGTTATTCATTCTGCTCATTGAATTTTTGTACAGATGTAAATATGAGAAATTATATTTATGTACCAATTACTGACTTACTATTATTATTATTACATGTATTATGATTATACCAAGCAAACAAAACGATGAAAAATTAAAGTGACATTCCTACTTAAAGCAATTGGATTTCATTTTTTTTAAAAGATTTTGTTCTGAATTGGTTGTAGTGTTTTCTTAACCTTACTTATCTAGTACTTAGTAGTACATTGTATAAACCTTTGATCAGCATAACACTCAAAACTAGCCAAAATTGACCTAATATTTTGCTTAGTTTGATCAGAATTTTGACATCAACTACTACAGGAAATGCAGAGAAGTTAACATGTATCGATACAGAAGGTAATCGAGCTTCTATTTCAACCGTTAGGTTATATTGTTGTTATATTTATATCTTGATTATTCAGAATGATCATTATCAGAATTATTATTGTAAGCTGAAAATTCTTTCTTCTTTAGAAGTTGCTTAAATTTCTGTAGTGTACCAATATAATATATATACTGTAGTGACACCCAAACGAGGAATTATCACAGCAGCAAATTAACAATACCATATGACAAGCAAGAACAGACAAGAACAGTTTTTTCCCCCATACAATCTCAGAATGGAACATTCTCCCCAAACATATCATTGACAACTCTCATCATAAAATTTATGATGAGAGTTGTCAATGATATGTTTGGGGAGAATGTTTAATCTTTTAAAAATTCAATATATAATAAGTGTGATGGCATGTAACATTGGCATTAATGGGCATTTGGCATTTGTGGAATTTAACTGAATGGAATGGAATCTCCTTGTAAGATGGAAATAAACGTAAGTGCCTTATCTTTCGTTATCCAGGTGTCATCATACCACTAGCTGAGTCCTTTCAACGCATTGGTGCGAAGTGGCCATGTGGCCTTGATTGGATGGGCAGGTAATGAGTAAGGAGGGTTTTTAATTAATTGTTCTCGTTAGTTACATATCACTAGATCTAATTTCGTTTAGATTTGAGTTTACTGCTGAAAATTCCAATATTCGATGTGAGATTTGATTATATTATTGAAAAAGGCCTATAAACTGATATCGTTTCTTAAAAGAATATGGTAAATGTAATTCTAATGGTAATTTATCAACTAATCCTTCTCCTATGAATTTAGATTTTTTTGATCCACAAATCACACATTCTCCTTGATTCATTAATCTATTATTTTTTGTTGTTTTTTGTTGTAAATTTTTTGTATTTGTTTCTTTTTTACATTTCAAACAATACATTTTATAAGTTTAAAAATGAATATAGTTCTTGAAAATAAACCACTTTCAAATTATGATTTAGTAGAAGCAGTTAAACAGTTGAAAATTAAACATTTCAGAGGAGTATTTTTAAGAGATAAATTACCTTCTAAACCACATATAAACGAATGTGGAATAATAAATTTAGCTGATAGCGAAGATAACAATAATGGTACTCATTGGATATGTTATTTTAAAAAAGGAAAACATAAATTTTATTTTGATTCATTTGGTATACAACCGATTACTGAAATATTTGATTATTTAGGTGATCATGTAGAATATAATCCACATCAAATTCAAAAGAGAAATACAGTAATTTGTGGTCATTTATGTTTGCATGTTTTATATCATTTATCAGAAAATGAAAACTATAATAGCATTATTCATAATTTGATTGATTAAAAATGGAAGTAAATAAATTTGGATTCGAAGATGAATATATGGATGATGATAATAAACTTATTAAACCTATTTATAATTGTAATCAAAATTTAGATGATTTAGAAAATGTAGAAGGATTTAATGAGAAAGGAAGGAAAAATGAAATATATAGCTATAAATTGGGTGAAGATGGTATATATAAAAGACATGCAATAGATAATACAAATTTGAAATTATTTGATAAAGATAAATATGAACATAAGACTCTTTTTAATATTGTTTTTCATCATGGAAAATGGGATTTTGTTAAAGCTAATATTGAAAAAGATATTGACATAAAACTAGAAAATTCAACATTTACTTGTAAGGGAGATTCTGTTGAAATTTTAAGAATTTTTAATAAAGGAAAAATGCTATGTAATTTAGTGCCACTTACACCTGATTATGAAGATACAGCAGTTGTACAAAAACATGAAAATGAATATTTTATAGCTTCAAATGAGAAAAAAGGACAAACTGCCTTAGAATTTAAAACAAAATTAAAAAAAGAAATAGAAATATTAAAAGAAGCACCTGTTGGATCTATTTTTTTAATTCAGGGATATCTTATAGAAGAATTTAAAGAAGAACATGTAATTATTCCAGGTGTGTCAATTAAAACGGAAGGATTAACAAACCTTAAAGAATTTGGAATATTTATAAGAAAAAATAGAAAAGAATATAAAATTATATCTTTTCCAGAGGAATTAAAAGTAA
>JASKDV010191714.1:0-11522 GCA_032466395.1 Aegires albopunctatus
CTCTATCTATCTATCTATCTCTATCTATCTATTTATCCCCCTCTCTCTCTCTTTCTCTCTTCTTTTCTTCTTCCTTCCTCTCCCTCCCTTTGTCCTTAATCTTCTTCCAAAAAGCAATTTCTCACTTTGGTGCATGTTGTTTGTAACTGACACATCGCATCCTCACCTAGCGTAAGTGCCTGACTTACATCAATAACATTCTCTTGTGATATGGATCACATTTCCTGTACTCATTCATGGCTGCAACTTCTCGTGAAACTTTTATTTTCTTTGTCATTGCAATCCTAGTCGATATCATTTAATTTTCATTTGCGTTGCCTTAGTATATTCATACTCAGTTACAAGTACAGTGACTTGAAATTGCCACAACTCTCAGTATTGTCACAAGTGTATTTTGTTTGCCACCATTTAAAAAAATTTTTTTTTTTTTTTTTTTTTTTGATGATTTCATTTTTTCATTCGTTTGCTCATGGCACTTGACATGCTTCTGTTCTCAGTCTGAAAATGACTTTGAGGTAAGCCTGCTTCTGTCTTGGTAGTGGGTAGTACTTTTTTTTCTTTCATATCAAATACAAGCTGTTTGTATTGCTAACACTATAACTATTCCCATGCCATTTTTATTCTCTCTTTTATCTTCTTTTTTTCTCAAATTTGTTTGTGTTTTTTTATGTTAATTGCTATGTTTCCTGGAGACACATTTTCTCTTCAATTAGTTTTTTTGTGATTTTAAACATTTGATATAAATAATGCTTTGAAAGAGCTTTGACTAAGTTATAAAGAGTAATACTGAAATACAGCTTGTTAGATTTTAGGCTTTGCATTAAAAGTTGCTTTTTGTCGCTAGTTTTTGTAGTTGGGGTTTTGGGTTTTGTTTATTTTATTATTTTATTGGTTGGGGGGTTGTTGTTTTTTAATTGTGTATACAATATATAAAATTTTTGAATTTTTGTAGCATCAATTTCTGGTAAAGAAATCTATTGTATAACAAATTGAATTTGTTAAGAACCATTTTTAGGAACTTATATCATTATTCTAGATATTTGCACTCTCTCTATCTAGCTGGCTATCTATACGACTAACTCGGCTGCTCAAAAAGCTTTCTTTAACTAGACGGATTTTAGATATATTCTCTTAAAGAAAAAAAAAACTTCCAAGCATTTATTTTTGGTATTCACATTCATCTTTTTTTTTTTTTAAACAGTTTCTCCTTGGACAAAAGAGGAGGAACATTTTTATTTATTCAGTGGTGATAAGATTCATTTTTCAAAATACTTTGTTTTGTAGAATCATCTCTGGATTTTAAAGAGTCATATGTAATATTTATTTATAGTTGCCAATTGGTTAATATGGGTTGTCTTCAACCTCCATGTATTGCTACTGCCGGCTGTTTGATATACAAGTGGGTCTAAACGTTGAATAGAGGAGAAACCACTTGACATGCTGATTGTGACAAAATAAGTTTTTACAGTAAAAGGGGGTGGGGGGGCAATGGGGATGATATATACATTTGATCTCAATCGATATTAGACATGTCATTTCTCTTGCCTATAAAGTTTCCTCCGGCCCTCAACTCAGCACGCAATGTTTTAGAAAAATATTTTCCAATTTCAGTATAAACATTTTGATAATATAGCATCATCATCCCGTAAACTACAGTTAGTAGAAATTTCCTTAGGAGTGTGTTGCTGCTTTGATGATATTATAATGGTAAAGCTTTTTTATAGCTTTGTCAGAATGTTACATTCTGTATCTTTGCATTTGAACATTCAATACTAATTGTACCCTTTCAGTTAATAAAATTAAAACACCCAACTTTAAGTACCAAATTTGTCATGCATTACGCATAATCTGCACAGATTACCAAAAATATACCCATGTATCATAAAGGATAAAATGGGTGGGGGGGATTAAACATTTTTATTATATTCTGCTATTTCACCCTTATTTATATGTCTTTATCCAAATTTAATCGGAAATTATTTTTTTTTTAAAATATGAAATTATATACCCTCTCTTTCCCTATCATCTAGTGTAATTTCTGCTAGCCATTTCTTTGTCCCCTTTTCACCTCACAGATAAGATTTAAAAAAAAGGAAGTTTTGCCATCAAGTTTTTTCATTAAAACTTTCCATTATCTTTCTCTATGTATGCCCCTCACTTCCAACACACTATTCATAATATATTTATTGATTATATTATTCACAAGCATTGATTTAATATTTTATCTCAATTTTTTAATGTAGACGTTTTAATGTATTGTGAACTTCCACTTTTTTAACACAACCTCTTTTTTTTTTTGTACTATGAAAGAAGCGCTGAAAGGAAATTACATATATATATTAATTCAAGCATTCATGATTTTGTTTTTTGCTGTTATTCCCTTTAGTTTTCTTTTATTTATTTTTCTTGAGGTGTAATTGTTAATATTGAGCAGTAATTTTCAAGTCAAATTAAGTTAAAATTATATCATTATGATTTATGATATAATGTGATTTTATTTCTACACTATTTCAAAACTTACAAGATTTTATTTTTTTTTTTTTTTGTGCTCTTCTGGAGTTTTCTTGTTTCTCACAGATTTTAATATCTCAAGTCTAGGTCATGGGATTATCCTATGTGTTTTAAGTGCATTATTAAGCTGATTATATTTTTCTCTATATTGGATCATGTCATATGCCTTTCGTTTATAAGGAACAATGATGATTTGTTTGTTATTTAGATTCACAATTGGTTGCCCAAGTGTAGCATGACAATTCTTGAAGAAGATGATGTTAGATGTGCAGGGTTTTATTTAAATATGCCCAAGAGTGCAAAACATTAAAAACCCTTAAAATAACAAATTATGGTGGACTGAGTTAAATAACCAAACAATCCACAAAAACCAAAAAAATCTAATATTACGAACTAGATATTACATAAAGGGTTAATGTTAATGTTTCCAATGTTTCTGTTACTGGCATGGTAGCTATTTTAGATTCTTGCCATTTATGATCTATTGCTGTGTGATTCGGTATGTTATGAAATTATATATGGATATGTTTGAGCACATAATATGCATGTAATAATATATGTATATATGTCATTATCTTTCAATGTGTCTGTAAGTGTAATCCTGTGAGAGATTTTTTGAATCTTCTGGTATTGTTATCAGATTTCACTTGACCATGCCATATGTCTTGTCAAATCAATTAATATTCTGATTTTGATGCTATTTTAATTTGAGACATTGAAATATCAAGTATTCTGATCTGTTTTCTTTAAGTGTGTTTTTCATGAAATCTTTGTCATACGAATGTGTTTAATTTTGCATTATAAGTGCACCCAATTCAAGGATTCATCTCAACTAAATCAAAAACAATCTTTTATCTCCTAGATTTTTAAAGCTGTCTAAACTTGACTTATCAAATTGTCTTTTGATATTTATGTTAAGATTTGTTTAAAAAAGAAGTCATATATTTTTCAAAGCCTTACCAGAATGCAATTTGATTTTAAAAACATGATTTAAAAGCTTTTTGTCCTTCCTTTCTGCATGTCAGCTTTCATTCTATGATTTAAAATAGCTTACGTCAGATCAAAATGATAGAATGTTTTATGTCATATCAATGTCATGTTTGCTTGAATATTCTTTAAAAGAGACAGAGAGCTCAATTTGAATATTTGTTTTATATTTTATGTCTTAATTTCTTATATTTTTGTTTCCTCTGTAAGTAAAAGATTTAGAAGGAAGGATATGTTCTATTTAAAATGTTTCCTGTATAAGTGGAATTTCATCATTGGTTAATTCTTATTATATCATAAATGTTCATGAAGGAGTATCCCAATGCTGAATACATGCACTCTAACTATGTTTTAATTTTTTGCTAGTCTTTGTTAACATTTCCTTTCCCTCTGATTCTGATATTTGTTTTCTGAATTTTTATATTTTCATAATATGGATATTAATTAATGAGATTTCATTTGAAAGAAGCTCCCTTGAGTGTATTCGTCATTATTACATTGATATTTCTTGGTTCAATCTTTTACACTTTCATGTTTGCAAATCAATTTTCCAAAACATGATCTTATAACAAGTTTATTTTATGAAAATATTTTGTAATAAATCATGGTCTTGAAGATCAGTTGGTAATAATTTTTTTCTCTAAGCAATAAGCAATATTTGAATGATTTGGGATCACCAAAATATCTTATCATCTCTTTAAAAATGTTTTATGATATATACCATATGGCTATCACTATCATTTTTCTTTCTATTGTCACTGCATTTATAAAATCTGGAAACCTTTCCTTTAGTTTTGGATTTGACATCATAAATGTGTGGTGGCACAGGATAAACATTTATAGTTTGAAATTGATCTTTTGTTACTTTGTAAGCTCAATGGAAATTCTTGAGACATGACATTTTGAAAACGTATAGACAGTGGAGTATAAATTGTACAAAATTGCACCTATAGTTTGATTTGGAGCAGTAACATAATGTGTGTCAATCGACAAAAGGTGAAATTATATAGTTTTGACCTAAATATTAACGAACAAACAAACAAACAAAATTATAAGATTGGAGTTAATCTACCCCTTCTGCCATTTGCATCCAAATCATAGTTTATTTATTCAGTATAAAGAGAAATTTACTGTCTTTCCAATGCAAATGTCAGCTTTAAGCCTGTATTTTTTTAATGAAATGTGCATCTTGCAAAAGATTTTCCTGTGCCACTACACTATAATGTTTTTAAAATTCTCCCTTGAGTGGATGCATCTTTATTTGTTATCTTAATTAAATCATTGTTGATCTATTGGAAAGACTTTTCTTCACCATTTTTGTATACATTTGCTTCTATAACTACAATACTTTTCCTTTGTTGAAAATTTTAAAAAATACTTTCACCCAAACCTAATTGTTGTTCTCATTCCTTGTGCCTACAAAATCTTCAACTTGGAGCAGCTAAGAGGAGATGACATTCTGATTGCCAAATATTGATTCATATCTTTTAAATCTAATTTTCATATTTGAAAGGCAGTCTTCTTATTAGTAACAGATATAAATGTTATCAAATTCAAAGTGTACTATTTGTAGGTTCACTTTAAATATTTAAAATTTTGAATGGCCATTAACAGATCTCTATATTATATCATAATTGCAAAACTTTGTGCACCATTTAGACTGCATATTATCTTACAAAAGTGTTAATTTATATCATCATCATCATCGCCTTTCACCCCTGTCAAAGTATAGGCCATGCACAAACAAATTCAAACTATCTCTATCTTGGGCTATCTTTTCATGCTTGCTTGTTTATATCACAGATGAAAATTGTATTGGCTTAGGACTTTATCTTTCAAAACAGATAAAACTTGTACAATTACTGTTACAGTACTAGTCAGACATAATATGCATGGAGGTCGGTCGACATTACATTTTAGTTTTAATTAATTCAATTACAATGTGCAACTAGGTCTACTCAATCAAAAGCTAGGCTGCCAGTTTGAGAGGCTGACATAAATGAATGTCAATCCTATAGCATTTCGGTTCCAATGTGTAATCATTGGCTTATTGATATGTTTATCAAGTGACGTCTTTATTGGTTAGTTAATGTCTTGAACTGATAGTCTTCACACCATATTTAGCTATTGTCCTAATTACATGTATCTGGTTTTTGCAAAGTGTACAATTAGAACCATCATGCTATAATGATTTACAAGCACTTGGTTTTTGCTTACAAACTTGTCACAAATTTGAGAAGGCGTAAAGACTGTCAAGGTGATATTTTTTTCCTGCAAAACTGCCCACCTTCTGGTCCTAATAAACTTCCCTTCACAATATGTACATAATCAAAACATCGTTTAAAGTGGACAACGTTAAGTGCCTGGTTATCGGACAATGCCGAAGAATGTTTTTGATAAGAAAAGTTTCTATAATTTTGGAAAGATGAAAAATGGGTTTGGGAAATTTGGAGAGTGCTTTTGTTCGTAGCCGTGCTTATGCCGGCATAGATTGTATAGCAAATAATCCATCAGATAGTGGCAGTGTGCCTTTAGGCAATACATGCTTTTGTGAGACGGGCTTATGCATGGCTAGTACTATATAACAGATCACTGATATTTGACTATAAACTATAAATTCTGATTCTTAACTACAAATTCCTAATATTTGCTTACAAATTTAATCAAAACATTTTAATTGAATTGTTGTAAAAAATTAAAACTTTATCCAGTTTCTTCATTTCTTTATCATAACTTATTGTTCCATCTTTGTTTGCTTATTGTTGTATGCTTGAAACCAAAAGGCAAAGAATCTAAATTTTTTGCCTGCAATTGGTCCATTAAAAAAAAAAACCTTTAGTTGAGCTTCCAGTTTATTAGTTAATATAGAGTCCAATACTGTTTGTTACGTTAATAAACTTAATTTATGTCTCTTGCTTGAAATTGCAGAATCAAATTCATATTCTCTATTATTATGTTTTCTACTCAGTCCATAGTCTCAACATTACTAAATCTGAATCTTGAAATCAAATAGCCTGTTAAACTTTAAAACTTTAATCAAAGTAGATAGATAGATAAATGAGGTATATTAATCTTAAATGACAAATAGCTTTTGCTTAGTTGAGCATTTGCTGTAGCACTAGTGAAGCAGTTCTGTCTTGGTTTCCAGCCTCCATGATATTTTGCATGTTTAGGGCTGAGCATCCAACTTGTTTTCTTTTGGCTTCTATTTCTCTTTGTGAAAATGAGCACACTCATGGTATTTATTTATGTATTAATTTAATATTCCCTATAACAAATATTGAATTTGAAGATTACACAGGGATTCTTTTCTTGTACTTGTACATATCAAGTTCACCTTCCTTGCTGCATGACGTGCAAAATGTGCATAATATATTATCATGTGACTGAAATATTTTTCAAAACGGCCCGCCACACCCAGATTTAAATCTCAACTTAAAAAACAAGAATTCTCCATACATTAAGCAACATTTCTACAGATTTTGGTTAGAGAAAATTATAGCTATAGCAAGCTTTACTTTGTTTAAAATATTTTTATCAAATTGTAAATCTACAAATCTTTAAAATAAAGACAATGGAATTGAAAGGATGAACTAATGTATTGCAATAAAAAGTTTCTTATGATGGTGGAATATTGAAGACATGGTCAATAAGCATTAGTCTCTAGCAGCTATATATATATATAGGAGAATACTGACTTGTCATTGCAGCAGTGGTAGATTTGACCAGAGGGTCGAACAGAGTAGTAAAAGATGTCATCAGAGTTTAGAGTCAAATATTTCTAAGTCATTATTTGTACATTTGAAGGAGATGCAACATTATCACAGTCATATTGCAAATCAAAGCTTTGATTATTATTTGAAACATTTATTCTAAATAGGTAAATGGCACATTTCGTTTTTAATTTTTTTTAAAATTTCATCGATTTTCCATTGCAGCTTTTCTTAATGTTGCTCATTTACATCTTAAAATGTTTGTCAGTGTGTGGAGGTAAATAGTCAAAGTATGAGCACAAATATTAATACAGTATTATAAATGTTATTAATGTTTAAAAAGAAATTATTTTGTTTAGAATTTTGGAAAGGATGATGGATGGACATGGATATATTGATTTTTTAATTATATTTTTTCTTCTTACATTTGAAAATGGAAAAATGAAATGGCACTTGGATTAAATAATTCAAAATTCATTTCAAAATATGTTATCCAACACCGCAAGTTTTCTCAGAGGAAAAAAAAAAAAGACAACTTACAGTTACACCTCTCTAATTATCACGCGTCGGTTCCCGACTATTTGTCTGGATTACAGAATCATGCGGATAATAGAATTATTGCTCAAAGCCAAAGTGTACATTATCACCATTAAAATTTCAGAAATCTCAGTGCTCAGCCACAACCCTCTCTACATGTGATCTCTCTCACACATCTTTGTTTTCATCCACCCATGTAAATCTATGGTCTGGGTGGACACTGGGGTGGTTTCATTGGCCCTGATGCAATGAAGTGTCACCAAGGTAATCAACCACCAGACGGGCGTGATAAGGGCTGCTCGCAGATTTGCATCTTGCGCATGACCTATAGATTAGGATTGCTTGCCCACTCATGCATATCTATTGCCTGGATTGACTCTGTCATTGTGTAGGTCAATTAGCCCCAACATAATGTTTGTTTAATCTTGAGGAGTGTTTTAGTGTCAAGGTCATGGGATGGTTTGAAGAGCCTTAGAAGACTGGTTGGGATAACTGTATGTTGGAAGGTTGGTGAGAGTCATTGGATAATAATATTGATAATAATAGAAGCAAAAAAATCTACATATTGTGACACTTTGTCCTCAAATTAGGTGTTAGGATCCGGAATTGAGAATTTCCAGATTATAGTACAAATAAATAAGAAAAATTCCGTCCACACTCATGTGTTCAGATCATGGAGACTTATGGATTACAGAAGTCCAGATGAGAGAGGCGTGGCTGTATATTGTACTTACATTACATTTTCGATATTTCAATGTTATTATTTATGATGAAAATAAAAATAAGAAAGTGCAATAATTTTTTGATGACGATCACATATTATATATGTTGCATACAAAACTTGATTAATTCCAACTTTGGCTTGCAATGCCAAGATCAAATTTAATAATGGTTAAAACAAAATCCTAAAACTTTTGTTTTTTATTCTTGTTGAAACTCTGAGTGGAGCAGTTTTGTCTTTGTATTCATGTCAATCAATATCAAACACACCCTGTCCCCACCACTCTTTCCTTTAAATGTATGTTTAGTTACGTTTTCATTGATCCCAGTAGAGTATAACGATAAGGTGGTGACAAGCTTCCTCCAACTCCAAACATTTCCTAGGAAATTTGATTACTATCCTTTCCCATATGGCTTTACTTTTACATGGGTCAATCAAAACATAATCATTGATATAATAATATTATGCCAATCAAATGTAGCATTCGTGCCAGAGTCATTGATCAACCTATATCATTCCCCATGCTTTTTCATTTATCTGCCAATTGCACCTTATTTGGCTAACATTCTCGCTGTTGAAGTAGCTACTGCTGTTGATGTTGGAGAGTTAAATTTATTTCCTCCTGGATTAATGGTATTTATTAATTTCAAGAGGATATTTCATTTCCTTTCTATACCGTTTATTGTCAAAGAGACTATTACTTTACTCTCTTTTTTTTAACCCTAGACCCTTCATAAAGCCCACTAGCCTGATTTCTTAGCAAGATAAAATGGGATGAGTTAGATAACTATTTAACATCACAGGCATTGCATCATTAAAAGCAGGCTTGAACTTGAAACCTTTTTGATATATTTTTGGGTTTTTTTTTTTCTAAGGAAAGTCAAAATCAAAGGGAAGACAGTCTCCACTACAGATTGCATGGCATAAAGAACTACTGGTTTAGAGTTGCATTATTTTTAAATAAAGACTTCGTAAATTATCCATTATTCATATTATGTCAGAATTATAGAATAATATTGGATTCAGTGGGCTTGGGCCATATAGATAGGTTTAAAGGATTTAAACAATTAAATGAATATTTATTTATTAGTACTTAGCAGATCCCCTGCCTTTGAATAGATTTCAAAAAGATTTGCAGTAGGGTTCTACATCACCTTATTTTTTTACACGCAAGGCCACTGTCAAAGCATTTATGGCAAGGTACCTAGTAATTTAAATGACACTATTATCAGAAAGGTAGACAATCACACCTTAAAGATTTTAAAATGCTTCTTTATGTGATACCATTATGTCAGAGTCTGTTGGGGTCAAATTGGTAAAAAAACAAACAAAAGGAGCCCCATATGTCAGTATTTTACTGTTATCAAAATAATGCTGTGGTTAAATCATCTTTTGAAGTGAAAATTATTTTACCCAAACAGGCATGAGTGCTATGCTGATTCTCAATAGAAAGTAGGTCATTCCAACCAAATTGATGAATGTTAATTTTAATTCACAGCCATTTCTTAATGAAGAAGTCACAACATGGTTATTCCGTAAATTTTAATTTTAACAAATGGCCACTAATCTGAATGAAGAGGACAAAAAGTAGGTCTTTCCAAATAACAAGGGAGTGTTAGTTTAGATATGTGGTCAATTACTGTTTTACTTTTGCTATCGGGTGAAAATTATCTCTTTGATAGCTACCAAAGTTAAGCAAAAAGTATATAGTTAAAGGGTTTATAGTTTAAGATTAAAAGTAATACATGTGGTTTGGTCTACTTAATTATGATTATAGATGTTCTGTAAGTACAAATAAGTGGCTTTATAAGATATTTTCAAAAGTAAATTAACGATTTGAATATTTTATGTACTTATCATTTATGAGTACCATTTTGTGAAAATAATGATTATAACTAGTTCTGATGCTCATAATAATAATGATATCTTTACCTTATAAAGGAGCCTCTGGACACATTGCAATGGAATCAACATCATAATTTATCAAAGGTGACATTTGAAGAGTAATGTTTTTAAGGTCTTTTTGATGATCAAGGGTGTTTAAAAAAATTCTGAGATCATATGATAATGAGTTCCAGGTAATGGGGTCAAATAAAGTTTGCTTGCATTATGTTAAATTTTGACAGCAATTCCATGTTGGTCAATCTTTCAATCTATATCTATGATAATCTATCCAATTTTTTAACTGTTGAGAATTTCAATCTTTGATGTACATGTGTATTACATGTTGATTTGAATTCAGGAAAGCTGATTTTCATACAAATTTTGTTCTTTTCATGGGTGTATTTTTATGTTTAAATTTTTTATTTTATTTATATTTATTTTTTATTTTTTTGTGGCGTTTCTGAAATTTCTAATAATTTTAAAACTAAACAGTCAAACATTTTTATCAGTTTTAAAATGTGTATTTTAATTCTTTATTCTTTTTTCCTTTATTTATTAATTTTGTTTAATTATTTGATTTTCAAGATATGATGGCTTTAGAATTTTAGTCATAGATTCTCGTCCAATTTGTCATTTATTGTATAATGGCATTTTTGATCCTGTACTTGACAATTGTCATGGTTGAATGATTGCTTGTGTAAAATAGTAACACATTGTTTGTTGCATGGTATCTCTTGAGGCATTTTGGATATGGCAATTTCATTGATATCAGGCATTCTATCAATTTTATTTAATTCATTGATTATATCAGTCACTATTCTTCAGTTATCAAAACCTATTCTCATGTTCGGTGTTGGTACATATATGCATATTATTATATGTAGCAGAAAACGACATCTCCCTATAATATATAGCCTTCCCTGGGGTATGTTCATGTACAGTCTTTATGAAGTTTTGGTATAAAATAGAAAATTAACAACAGACAGACAGATTGCTAGCTGACATTCCGGTAGAGTTAAAGATGGTGAAGAAAGGCAGAGAGAGGGACAAGAAAAGGAAAAGAATACAGTAAACAAAGACCAAATCCTTATTAATAACCGAAGAGTTGAAACACATGTGTCACTTCTCCTCCTAAACCACAACCCCTAAATTCACCATTTTTTCGCCAA
>JASKDV010191725.1:0-11521 GCA_032466395.1 Aegires albopunctatus
ATTCCTCTTGCAATTTGAAGTTACTCAACTTCAGTTCTGTTGTTTATTGGGTGGGTGGGTGGGGGGAAAAGGGGGGGGGGGGGTGAGATGGATTTTGGTTTGTAATGGTCTGCCAGGGAAACTGTACTGTAAAGCACAATGAGCATATTGAGTGGGAATGTGCACTTTATAAAACGCTTTTTGTTCTTTACATATATATTGAGTTTTTCTGGGTATGGATATGGATCAATAGGGATCCATTATAATAATAATAATAATAATAATAATAATAACAACAATAATACTACTACTAATAATAAAAGTAATTATAATAATATCAACAACAACAATAATAATAATAATAATAATAATAATAATAATAATAATAATCATTATCATAATAATGATAATAATAGTAAGTAATAACATAAAACCAACAGATTATAATAAAATTACAAAAATACCGAGAGGCATGAGAAAAGAAGGTATGTATCCACTTTTGAAATGTTGTCAAGTCTTGGGAAGGGTAGGTAGTTCAATAAGACTAAGTATGAAGCATTTAAGTGAAAGCCAAAGTGAAGATGGCATGCAGATGGCCCAGTCACTGAGTCTAAAATGCCTGTTGTAAATAAATGTAATGGCAGAAGAGCAAGCAGAAGAGTAGCAGGTGCCATGAATAAACAAAAGAGCAATTACAAACTTGCAATATGCAGACGACATTGTTCATTGTTCTCCTTTAAAAAAACCCTGCTGGACTGGGGGAATAAAATTAAGGTGAAACAGTACAAGGAGGACAAAGATCTTTTGACAATGTCAAGAAAACATGGGTAGGCCTATTTTTAGTAAGTATATTATGTATAGAGTGTTAACTTGTAAATTGATTATTACCTCCTCTCCTTCATTACCTCCACATTCCCTCCAACCCTTTTTCATTACTTCTATTTATAATCTGCATGTTTTGTGATATATGTTTTGAAATCTTAATTCTTTTCATCAGATGATTTTGTAAATATTCCATGTAGTAACATTTCTTAAATTCATCTGATACCAGTATGAATATTTTGACAAAAATTGAAATTATAAAATTTATTCTCAATCTTTCCACAATTTATGGTTTTACCATTACCACTCATGGAGACACAATTTGAGGAAAGAAAGAGAAAACATAATAAAAGATAAATTAAAAAAAAAAATTAAAATAAAGAAGCATGCATGGTTTTCTGCATATAATATTCTCTCCTTTGTCATAAAAACTGCATAGACAATGAAAAATTCAAAACTCAAAATGTTATCTTTTGAACACTTGACAAGTTTAATTCTTTTTCAGTTCAAGAACAAATTGGCATAGCTTTGAACAAACCAAAGTGAGAATGAGAGAGAAGCAAACTACCCGTAACCAAAAACAATAATATAGTACACATACAATTCCCACAAATTCTTACCCATTTTTCATGTACGAATAAAATGAAAACAAGTTAGTGATACCATTTATTCAAAATATAAAATTAAAGAAAAGCATATTGTTTCGTAATGAAAATAAATAAATATGCTGATCCAATTTTATAATCTGTAATAGGCAATTACACCAAAAGTTTAAAATGTCTCTTTTCATATCATAAATACAATGTTTAGTACAGTAATTTCATCTGGTTTCCCATCAGTTACAGACCGCATAACATGAGAACCATTTCATGCTGGACCTCCAGAAATGTATTTCGGGTTTCCTTCTGCCCCCCTATCCTTAAGTTGCTAGGATAATGAGTGCCAAATCCTATCGGAGACGGACTATAATATCGGAGGTCCCATGTGTATAATATATGCATGTAAAAGAACCCTTGGCTGTTTACAAGGCAGTCTAGGAAATTCCTGATCACTGATATCACCAAAGTAGTGGACATAAGTAAAAATTCAATACAATGCAGTATGGTACTATAGATTCTACATTTATTTAGAATAATCAATTTCTCTCATAACAGGACATGATCAAGAAGATATAAGATGAAAAATAAATGATACAATATGCAGGGCCTTAAGAAAAAACAATAAGCCAACTTGAATTCTGAACAAACTGACAGCAATTATCATTATTTCAAAATTTTCAGTCAGAAAATTTCTATACGTCTTTTACCTTCCACTAATCACCAGTGCATCCTATTATTGATTTATCATCAACAACCACTAAATATTGAAATATTATTTTCTTCGTGGATTAAATCTGTGCCTTTTCCTTATACACGAGTATGGCAGAGTAGCAGGAGCTTCAAAACCTCCTCTATTCCTTAACTCTTGGTGAGTCTCAACCTCAAAGATCAGTCATAGCTGCTCTTAAACTAAACCACCTTCACAATTTTCTATTGCGGGAAATATTCCCAAAGCCTGGAAATTATTCCAGCAACATTGGTCAACATATTGTTTTATCGCAAATTCACACTCTACCTAATGATGTACAAGTGGCTCTTTTACGACAATGCTTTGAAAGCGTATAATGGCTTCAACTTTGCAAGCCCAGATGATCAACGGACAGTTGATGACATTGCAGCTAAATTTGATTCTTATGCCATTGGTGAAATCAATGAGAGACTTACGAACGTTTCCCTTTTAACAATCTCTCCCAACTAGAAGGTGAATCCTTTAAGAAGTTCTACATCAAATTTAGGTGACTCCTGAAAACCTGCAACTACTGTGACCATTTTAACTCCATACTAAGAGACAGGATTGTCCTTGGTGTTAAAGACAAAGTAACACAGAAAGATCTCACTTTTGCTACAAGCATCAGCCTTTGTAAGGCAGCTAAGAATGCGAACATGCAGAGACAGCATCTTGACAAACCACCTCATTCTGATGTACTTGCCATTCCTGTTCAAAGACAGCCTAACAAATCTTGACAAAAGCAACCTTCACAACCCCCTGTTCCTGGCAGACACGTCAAAACTTGTAAATACTGTGCTCGCCAGCATGAAATGGTACTGGTAAAGAGCAAATGCCCTGCACAAGGGAAAATATGTTCCAAGTGTAAAGGCTGCAATCACTTTTTTGTTGTTTATCCTTGCAAGACAAAAGTTACCACCTATGTTCTTAATGACTCTTCTGATTCCAATGACAATGATAGTGACATCAAATGGGTCAACTCTCTCAACAACAAGAACGATCTCGTGAAGTGTAAAATGGTCATCAACCAGAAACCTGTTTCCTTCCTCATCGACTCTGGAGTCGCTGTGAACGTAATTCCTAAAAAGCTTGCCACAAATATTGTTTCAGCTCCTACTCGCCTTGGAATCTATGGTGGTGAGAAACTTTTCTGTCTTGGAACCTCAACTGAACTGGTCCTCAATCCTAAGAACAAGAAAACATATAAAGTTGACTTTCTGGTATGTGACAAAGATGTTCAACTTATCCTCGGACTTCAGTATCTCAAAAGATGAGACTTCTGAAAGTACGAGATAACAATTTCGAACATGTCTCTAACCGAACCTCTATTGAAAATCTTCCCATTTTTGATGGTGGACTTGGTCAATTCCCTGGTAGGCAATTTTTATGTACTGACCCCAATGTCAAACCAGTATCATGCCTGACTGTCGTGTTCCAGTAGCTATGCGAGAAAAATTACACACTGAGCTAAACTGGTTGACGTAATCATTCCTGTCACCGAACCAACACCCTGGGTAAGTCAAATTGTGGCAACACCCAAGAAAAGTGGAAAATTCTGTGTATAACTTGATCCAAAACATGTAAATCAAGCACTTTTACGAGAAAGATACACTATGCCTTTTATTGAAGATGTTCTTCACATATTTAGTGAATCCTCTGTATTCACCAAAGTTGATTTAAAGGATGGATACTGGCATGTAATTCTTGAAGAAGATTCATCTAAGCTAACCACTTTTCAAAACTGCTATGGTTGTTATAGATGACTAAGACTTCCCTTTAGTCTCTCTCTCAGTCTCAACCAAAATTTTCCAACGTTAAGTTTTTTAACTATTTGGTAGTCTCCCTGGCATTTTACCTATTCATGATGATGTGATCATTCATGGTAAGGACAAAATAACTCATGATAGTAACCTGCGTCAGTTCCTCAATAAGTGTCAGGACTATGGTGTGAAACTCAATAATGATAAACTTGTTTGTGTCCAATTCAGTGATCTTCTTGGGACATTTATTTTTTCTAAGGGAATAAGTACTGACCCTGAAAAAGTCAGAGCAATACTGAACTACCTATTCCCATCTACCAATCTTATTAAAGTGAGAATATTCCTCGGGATGATTCAATATTTAGCTAGGTATGTACACAAACTGACTTGCTTCATCATATACAAAATCTTACAAAGAAAGATGTAACATTCACATGGTAAAGTTCCCAAGACAATGCCTTCAATCTTATCAAGAAAGCCATTGTTGAAAGTCCTCAACTAACTCTTTGTGATCCTAACAAAGAATTAACTCTTGAAAATGATGCATCCGAATACGGTATCGGTTTTGTTCTCATGCAAGAAGGCAAACTCCTTGCTTTTGCTTCTAGAACTCTATCGGACACAAGCTAGTACCTACAGCCTAAGAAAATTTCATCACGATATACGTATGGTCGCTAGTGGTGGGTGTAGTCAATTACTAGTGACCATTTATGATTACTAGGAATATTCTCTCACAAATCGATTACTGTAGAATTTGCACCCATGCAAAAGCAGAAAACTTGACATCCCTCATGTGTCAAAACACTTGGACTCAACTTTATAATAGGGGTGCACAGCATCTCTACCTCCCCACAAGTGAGGTAGCCATGAAGAAAAGCCTTAGCAAGCATTTCCACATGAAAGATCTAGGTCCCATTACGTGGTTTCTAGGCATTGAATTCAAACATGAGGAAGATTCCATCTCAATGGGTGAAGCTCAATACATAAACAGACTGTTAAAGAAGTTTAACATTGAAAATTGTCAACCAAAACAAACAGCCTGTGACACGAATGTCAACAAGTTGCTTAGTCAAACACATGAAAACACAGAGAGTGTGAAGACTGAAATGACTAATTCAAAGCAACACAGAGAGATAGTGGGTAGTCTCATATATATCATGATAGCTACTAGACCTGACTTATGCTTTATTGTCAATAAATTATCCCAATACTTGTCAATGCCAAATGAAAGACACATGACTATTGCAAAACATGTACTAAGATGTTTGAAGGCCACAACTGAGCAAAAATTGACATCGGGAAATCAGTGGACAACTTAACCTTAACAAGTTTTTGTGACTCAGATTGGGGAAATTGCGAATACAGAAAAAGCATTACTGGCTATTGTTTCACACTATCAAATGAAGGTCACTTATTTCTTGGAAGTCTAAGAAACAACAAAGTGTTGTACTATCCTCTTGTGAAGCTAAGTACATGGTAATGTCCTCTGCTACACAAGAAGGAAAGTTTCTGTTGCCTTAATTAATGACATGAATGTTAATTTGCATGATTTTACACTAAATTGTGATAACCAAGGAGCTATAACTTTATCAATAAATCCTGTCTTTCATCAGCGATCTAACCACATAGACATACGCTACCATTGTATCTGAGATGAAATTCCAAAAGGTCTCATGAAAGGGGTGACTTAACTGATACACACTGAGTACCACAGACCATTGACGTATAAAATGTATTATGTCAGATTGATCAGGGATTGAGTGCCTAAACCCTGAACTTGATCTTGAGTTAGATTTGGATTCTTCAGATCCCATCTTACATTTACAATATAATGACCATCATAATCATATTGCTGCAATGTAATAGATTCATGATAATTTGACTCATGATCCTCATCGATACGATACAAAATATCATATCGTGTTTTGTTTTTTTCTTTTGATTTTGTTAATTCGGATAATAGTTCCCCCAATGCATTCAGGGTATGCTCAAATCCTATTTCGGCCAATTCGAGATGAGATTCTCAACGAAAGACTTTGACACGAAATGGATTGAACTCCAGACTGGAATTGCAATGAGATGCTGATGCAGTGTTTCTCCAATCCTGTTCGTGATGGCAATTCAGATACTCCTAGATGGTACAAAAGCCTGTGCAAAGGAAGATGACCTTGGTAACGGACTTCAAATGAACCCTCTGAAAGCATTCAAGGACGACACCACAATCATCATGTCGAAAGAAGAAATTGCTTGAGCAACCCTCCAAAGAGTAGAATGAAGTTCAAGCCCAAGAAATCAAGAAGACTCACTCTAGCTAAAGGCAAGATTATAGAAGAAACCACAATCATGATAGGAAATTAGCACATACCAACAGTATCTGAGGAACCAGTAAAAAGTTTGGGAAGATGGTATGAGTCCTCTCTGAAAGACAGGAAAAGAGCAGAAGAAACAGAGGAAACCTTGGGATCCGGACTCAAACTGATTGACAAATTTTAATGTGGATCTTCCAGTTCATCCTCATGCAAAAATTGCTTTGGCCCTTGCTGATGTATGAGATAGCATCCTCGAGAGTTCAGAAACTAGAAGCAACCATCAACAAGTACGTCAGAAAATGGCTTGGGTTACCAACGTGTCTATCAGATGTTGCCCTCTACTGTCGACAAGCAAAGCTTACACTAAAATTGAGGTCAATAACAGAAGAATACAAAGTTGGCAAAGCACGACTGTTGCTCAAGTACCAAAGCCCCCATGACAATGCTGTAAAATCCACAGAACCATCCATCTGTACTGGCAGAAAATGGAACCCAAAGGAGACAGTACAAGATGCTGAGGACATGCTCAAATTGAAAGAGGTGATGGGTCACACGCAGCATGATCTGAAAGGATTTGGTAAACAAGTGGAACTGAAACTGTTCCAA
Organism: Aegires albopunctatus; assembly: GCA_032466395.1. NCBI lineage: Eukaryota > Metazoa > Mollusca > Gastropoda > Nudibranchia > Aegiretidae > Aegires > Aegires albopunctatus. The sequence goes on from JASKDV010191725.1 coordinate 6,803, forward strand.
GTACCAGCGAAAGAGGCGATGAACATGGTGTTGACTGAAATCGGGGACAACGAAGACAAGAAAAGAGCACTAAAAGCAGTGCGGCAACCCCAACAAGGCCAGTGGACAATGTGGGAAGATGCCGTACAAAGATCCCTCACATGGCAAGAGATATGGTACATGGCTCCACCGAAGTTGTTTTATGATCCGAGCGACATCTGATCTCCTACCAACAAGAGCCAATTTTAAAAAATGGTATAAAGAGAGTGAAAAATGCCCTCTCTGTGGAGGCTATGATTGGTATGAGCTGCTAAAGCACATTCTCAACGGATGCACAGTTGCTCCCTCATCAGGTCGATACACATGGAGAAACAATAGGGTACTACAATGCCTCACTGATATAATTAATAATAGATTCATTCAATTTGCATGATTAGATATTGATAATTATATATATGTAATTTTTACTTTTTTAGTTGTTGATGATGAAGCCAAAATAATGAGCTTACGCGGACAATAAAATTTCTATTTTATCTTATCTTGTCTAATTAACACCCCTGCCTCTAAAAAATGATTGCCATAGACATTCTTTCTTCCCTAGTACTGCAAGATTGTGGAATAAATTGAATCCAAATATTAGAAGCAGTAAAAGCGTTGATAATCTTAAACATAGGCTACAATATGAAACACTTTGATCTTCATACAATTAGTTAGCTAACATAATACTATCAACTAATACTTCAAATATAGATTAAAAAAAATATTTTTTCTTTTCAGCGTATTGACAGTAATATTCAACCTAGTTGAGTTTTGTCAGTTTATTTGAAAAAGATATATAAATAGATCTACATTATGATGTGTTATCACAGTTGAGTGAAGATTTATATCAGCAGTAGGTCTATCATACTGTTGACACAACTTGAATTTGCTGTGACATTGAGCCATCTAAAGTATACCAGGGTCATCTAAGCGTGGTTCTCAAGTTACTAGTCCATACCTGTCGACAAACTTGATGAAATCGGAAGCAATCATCAGTCTGCGCACTAGGCCAGTGGCGATCATGGCTGCAGATTAGTGGGCCATTACAACTCCTAGAATCGCCCCTCCGAGGAGGAACGACCCTTGGCCCTGGGTCACATGCCCTTACCATACCGGATAAGAGATAAGTCCGCTAGGTAGTTACAGGGATCCTCAACTGCCACCGCCGGCGTGTCACCTAACCAGGCCACTGACGCGTAAAATGCCAAGGAAAGTCAATTAAGTCCCGCACAGCTGCAACAAACCGTGCGCTCAATAGACCCACCGCGAAAAGGTAGATCCCCTCGGATACCAAACATGTCGTCTCCCATAGACGGCGTGGGAGGAACTTGTCCCGTTCTGGCAAAGTGAGCAGCCGATTAAGCCGCAGGATCCGTTACATGTGCACGAGAGCAGCTGAACTCTCAAGACCTTCTGGCAACGTTGTCAAGAAACCCCGTCGGGACTCACGGCCCCAATGCAGGAGAGGACAGGACAGGACATTTCTATGGGAGAGAAAATTTCATTAAAAAAACAATATTACGTAATATAGTCAGCATAGAGCATCGCACAGACTGGGATAAGTTGAATAATTTTTCTCTCTTAAAAAGAGTAATCCATATCACATTGAAAAGAATATGTTTAACTCAAGTATGTGAATTATAGCCATCAACAACATTGGTAACCCAATTGACCTTAGTTACCATAATTCAAGATGGCTACCATAATTTTGATTTAACAAACGGTTAAGGTCATTGAAATTGGTGCAAATAATATTTGAAAGTGACAATAGTAATCAGCAGCATTGGTAACAGCCTCGTAACTGAATGGGTCTTCTTTCAATCACCTATAGTGAAGAAGATATATTTATGTGGCAAGGGGAAAAAACTAATGAAAGGAAAGCTATCAATGGCATCCTCTACTGGCCCTTTAAGATTGGTGTCACTCAAAGCAAGTCGCTTAACATATGGTTTGTGACATGTGATATCTCGAATTGTGTATGACAAGTGGCTCTGTCTGACTTCTTACTCCAGTCAAAAACATGAAATATTAGAGCTCATGCAATCTGTTCCCAATAAATAAATATCACAAAATAAACATCATAATGTTGCACTTTAAATAACTGGTTGAGTCCTTGATCTCTATGGTTTATGTTTAGCAACATTTAAAAACCAATGTTGGTAATGTAGATATGTATGTTGATCATTACCTAAAGATGAATTACTTCAATATTATTTTAACAAAATAAAGCAAATTCCTTTCTAATAGAAATTATATACAATGCAAAATTTATATTTTGTTAACTTTTATCATAAAACCACAGCCACAGTTTCGCATCTTTCAAAGCCCATATTTGGTAAATTACTCCACTGATCTGATGATGGGTCATAGCATTCACCGCTATCCAATGTCAATGACGAACAGAAGCCACTAGAGCCAGGCAACTCCATGTCTTGTGACCTGCCTCCAAAGACATAGATTTTGCCATCAACAACTGTAACACCTGACCCTGCTCTGCTCATGTCCATGTAGGCTACATTGTCCCATTGATCCTGTAAAAAAAAAGTATAAAAAGAATTGAAAATATGACTTATGAATGCTAGGTAAAAGAAAAAGTTCTTTGTCTATGTTGTATCAACAGTGGCAATTCCAAAGGATTTCCTCAACAGACTTATAGTCCTTTCCACAAACTTTAAACTAGCAGAATCGAAAATAGATGAGAAACTTAATGCAATAAAACAACCTTGTCTTGTGTTGCTCTTGATTAAATAACTTGCAAAACGGTAATGACCCTATCATGCCAATTTTGCAAAGTGGAAAATACTAATCGTGACTAAAAGTGTTGAGAAATTCCGACCTGCTGGTGGAACTTTGATCACTTAGTTGCAGGGCGTGGCATTTTACTGATTTACTGTACTATATTTTAATATTAAGAACAGGTCAGATTTTAATTACTATGAGACTATTGAGACCTGGGCCCAAATTAGGATGGAGTAAAATTGATGGATTATTGAGATGCTCTTTAATAGTCATTAATATTGTGAAAATTCAAATTATGACTTCCAATTATCCAAATCAAGCCAGATTTAGTTCAAATTAATTGAGATTAATACACAGAATCAAAATCTTTAAATATTAAAGAGAGTATGAATCTCTATGTCTCTCTGCCTGTCTGTATCATGCCTACAGGCTGGACCAGAAAAATCTCAGTTATGAAACTTCACTGAAGGTGGGAAGCATTCCAAGGTTATGCATGATTGAGAGATTTTTATCATACTCAAACTGTCCTCTAAATCTGATTGTCAGAGTCTAGTTAACCTTGGGTTTTTTTAAATACACAGAATCAAATTCTTTAAATATTAAAGAGAGTATGAATCTCTTTGTCTGTCTGCCTGTCTGTGCCATGCCTACAGGTTGGACCAGAGAAGTCTCAGTTATGAAACTTCACTGAAGGTAGGAAGCATCCCAAGGTTGTGCAAGATGGAGAGATTTTTTAATTCTTTTTTATCCGATTCAATTCTTGAGAATGCACACCACATAAATATTATATTATCAAGCCTTCTCTTTACTCTATCTCTAGCATGATATAATTAGAAGCTATATCTAGATAGTGACAGATCTAGATCAATCTTTAACAATTAGATTATATCAAGTGAGTGTACGGACAGAAACGAAATTTGGGGTTGAAAAGGCTGGAAATTTTTAAGTTAGAAAAGAAATTGTAATCGTAATAGTAGATCTAGGCCTATTTTGCTGAGTACTAGCCGCTCGCTGAAGGTTGAGCCCTAAAGAAGAAAGAAGAAGAGTATGAGAGAAGGAGAGAGTGAAAGCTGTAGACGGCTGGCTAGTTATATTTATAAAAGAGAGAATCTGTTTATCTGTATTTGGCCTAAAGGTAGACCAGAGAAGTACCAGTTATGAAATTTCACTGAAATAACCCAAAATTGTAAAAGATTTTTCCATTTATTCATCCCAGAACAGAAGGAAAATTTGTCTTTTGGTAGATATACCGTCACCAAGCATCAGCCGTAAGAACAGCGCCGCAAACGTAGGCAATTGGTGTTAATAACCTTGCCCAAGAGTTAAACACGATGTCTCCAATGAAATTCCAACCCGCAACCTTTCACATGCGAGTTCAACCCCTTAACCGACCATTCAGCCACCGTGCTGCCACGAAGAGATGAAGAGATACTTTCAATAAAGTCTTACTTGACTAAGATATTATTAGAAGCTAGAAAGAGATAGATTTAGATTAATCTATAATCTTTTCTGTGGGCATTGTATTCATAATTGGATATCCAAACTATAAATGGGGAGTATTGATCTGCACCTAAATCTATAAATAAAGCTTTAATGGGTCAGCTGGTACCACACTAAAATTTGCATCATGTATAAGAGGAACTAAAGAGGGGAAATAAAAATTCAAGGGTAAAAAACTGATTGTTATTAATTATTTGATCTTATTATGGAATGAAACAAGTTTGAAAGATTTATCCTAAATATTATAGGTCTACATAAATAATATTGATAATTCAATAGCAAGAGATAAATATTTATGCGGTGCAACCTGCTTATACTGACATGGGGACCGCCGATATATGTCGATAAAAGGGGTATGTTGATACAGTAGTCTTCAGCTTATAATCCACCTTCTATTAGCCCACTTCGTCTAATAACCCGCCATTTTAATGAAACAGAATATTTTCCTATCAAAAACACCCC
>JASKDV010191736.1:0-11521 GCA_032466395.1 Aegires albopunctatus
CAACCTTAACTGAATGAACTCCCCTTCGCCCCCAAGCACAACATTAACTGACTTAACTCCCCTTTGTCCCCAAGCACAACATTAACTGAATTAACTCCCCCTTTTCCCCAAGCACAACATTAACTGAATTAACTCCCCTTTTCCCCCAAGCACAACATTAACTGACTTAACTCCCCTTTTCCCCCAAGCACAACATTAACTGAATTAACTCCCCTTTTTCCCCAAGCACAACAAGGGTGGAACCATGGATGATTCAATTCAGAGTATGAAATAGAAAGGGATTTGGTAGCATTTGTTAAAATATAAAGCTATCATTTATATCTGAGAACCAAGTGTCTCTAAATAGGACATAACTATTTTTATGTTCAAGTCATGGACACTCGCCTATTTATTACATATTATGCTTTGTTGTGTCTTCGTTTGTCTGGATCATTATTAGTCAATTATTAATTGTTTTTAGTCCATGAAGAGAAGACATTGATAATTGACATCATTTTTACTAGCAGAGAGGCTAGTCTAGCTCTGTTGCCATCATGTCTTTAGATAGTTTCAAATTAGAAATTTGTTTGTTTGTTGTTTGTTTTGTTTTTAAATATTGGGTTGATCATGTGATGCAGTTTGGTGTGTGTCTTTTTCTGCTCAGTGTAAACGTTTTTCTACTGCTTTTTTTTTTAAGATTATCTTTCGTCTTCATCTCCTCTGAATCCTTGTTAAAGTGATAAAAGGATGGTGTCTCTCTCATTGTGTTTTATTTCTGAATTCGATTTTAAATCAAACTGATCTGAGGCGCCATTGTTATTGAAATTTGAAATTGTTTACTTAACTATCTATCTTAAAACGGAACAGGATAACTTGAAGGTGCCTTGAATATGGGCTGGACATTATTTGACCCCCAAATAGGAAAGAAGGGGCCAAAAGGTATGATAAAGGTTGCAGTCTAATCTGTGAAAATGTCCCTGACTTGTTCATTTTGTCAGTTGTCTATCCATATTTAATTTCCTCTTGTCAAGTCATCATCTGAAATCATATGGTTTTCAAAATAAACTAAGATCCAGGAAATAATATATGTACTACATATGTGGCAAATAAATATGTACTCTATAATCTGTGCATAAAGCATAAAGGACCTCGACCAAAATTGGAAAGCCCAAAAATTGTATGCATTTGTTTGAGAATATTAGCACACATGTAAAGGAATTCAATTGCCCTTGATCTGAGAGAGCACACATTGTTCTCGGTGATGGTCAATAGTGGTGTACAGACTAATTGGTGAAGGACGGCAATTGCCAAAGGAAACAGCTGTTTGTTTTATGACATTATTTATTTTGTATCTATAAATATGAATTTCCCTCCAAACAATTTCATCTGAACCAAAGGAATTAGGCAGGTAATAGTAAGATGATGTAGATTGACATTCCAGTAATCAATACCTTTCAATGGCATAGGCTATTGACTTAGATGAGACAATGTTGTTTAGCCATTATTTCAACTTTGACTGACCAAGCAATTCCAACGTAAAATAAATATAATAAAACTACATTATCTCAATTTGTATACACAGTGCATTGATTTCAGATGATGGGCTTTAACACTGTTGAATTCTTTATGTGGACGTGCATGAATGTTCACCAGTCTTGTGATGAATGCGCTTTATTTCAAATTGTTTTCTCTTGCATATTTTTTCAAAAGTTCTACTCTTCTTCTTTTTGGATCGTCCAAATGGCATTTCACTTTGTTAAATGGCATTCAACTATAAAATATCTCTAAATGCTTTTTTCTTGACATTGTGCACATTTCAAAAGAGAATTTAAATATTATGAAAGAATTTTTATGGAAATGAAAAGTACATCGCCTTCCAGCCATCCTTGTACATCAGCAGATCTACTTTTCAGATTCTCTCAAAGATGCTGCATGTCTCTCTCGTGACTTGCTTTTTGAACTTATATTTCAATCATCAGCCATCATTCTGTTAAACTTAGGAGTTAGTCCTCATTAAGGATTTTGACTCTCACCATACCATCCCTTATTTATCATTTTATTTTTATAATGGCTATAAACTCCCAATTACATATTAGATTGAAGGCACACATCTCTGTTACATGTATATTGTTCAGGAAAAAAAAAAAGCACTACATACTAGAGAAGCTTTTAAAAAGACATCACAATTTTAATGTAAAAGAATATCAATTTGATAGTCAATCTAATAGGGCTGGAAAGACAAGGGGAACAAGCAGTCACCGAGATGATTATTTTAAAGCAGATACAAACATGACAGGAAGTGTAAAGGAGATGTGATTGAGAAGTATTTACAAGTTTGACAAAGGAAAATTAAAGTAAAATATATATAAATTAATATAAAGATTTAATACTCAGAAATAAATTTAAAAAACCCAAAAAAGTTCTTCACAAATTCATTTGCTGGTAATCATGACCTGTAGATTTATTTTTTCATAGAATGTTTGAATTGTGAAAATATATGCCCGAGTCATGCCTCATGGATTGTAATTATCACTTAAGATTTTTCCTTTATGGTAAGGAGAGAGTTAATTTGGATTTCCTGTTTCAAATGATTTCAGTGTTCTAAACATTACTGTTTCCAGCTTTCATATGATCTTTTTTTTTTTTTAAATTACTTTCACGGTTCTCCAGCATTATGCATTAATCAAATATGATTTTTTATCCAAGCAAATTACCTTTGAGCATTAATGCTATCCTACTCAATGGGTAATTGTTACCTGTTACTTTTGTAAAATTGGTATTTTTTTCTATGTGGAAGTATATGTTGGTGTTGTTACTCTTCTGCTATGGTGTAGTCAGGTTGCACAGTTCCAAGATCATGAGCTTGAATCATATCTAGCTGTACATGGGTCCCACTAGGATACTTATTAATCTCCCCCCCCCCCCCCCCTCCTCCCATAATTTAGGTGTAAGATAGTATCTACTAATATTGACAATAAACATGCAACATCAAATCAATATTTTGTTAAGGATATTGTATCCTCATTCCATCATATCAGGGAAAGGTTGTTGCTTTTTTTTTTTTTTTTTTACGTGATGGCATTACCCTTTTTTTTTCTTCTTGATGTCGGGAATGTTTGCCTTGGTTACGGGCCAAAGGGCTCGCTCATGCCCAGAAAGCTGCTAGATTGGATAAGTTAGTAATTCATGAGGAATGTTTATCTTCAGTGGCTAAATATGACTCGCTTAGGACTTTTTGTGTTGTATTCTTTGTAAAATTTAAAAAAGAAATACAAATTGTTTGACGTCTTGTATTTGTGTTGAGATATATGTACACACAGTAGTACATGACTATAGCGGCACCTGCTACAGCGGGACCTTACCAGTGTATCCCTTTTTTTACTATGTAAACTCTATTACCTGTACTTGAATACAGTGGGGCAAGTAAAGGCCTTAACTCGGATACAATGGGGCAAGGAAAGGCCCTAATTTGGATACAGCGGGAGAGATCGAGCGAGCTCTAGGCCTAGTTTACGGTACTTGGGGGAATGGGGTTGCTCCACACAGCGGGAATGGGGTTACTCCATACAGCAGTCAGCGGTGCGGTGTTGTGATTGGCCAGTCCATTGATGAGTAAGGTGCGGCAGAGAGCTACATGTTTAGGCCTAGACAGAAAAAGCAACAAGGCCGAGATAATCAACAAAATATGTAGGGATCATGACATTTCCTCTAGAACTCTATATTTTCTTGAGACAAGGGAGCCATTATGTCAGCTATCAGTAAAGGACAGTTCAAATCAGACAGAAAATGTCTCCAGACCACAGGACATGAAGAATTTAAAAAATCGTATGGGTTTAGAATTTCCCCCCTGATAATTCCCCTTTGCCATGCCTATAGCGGAAACTCGCCTACAGTACTGGAACCAAAAAGTCCCACTATAGCTGTGTACTACTGTATATATTTCATGTTTGCTAGTCATGTTAAAGTGACAATATTGGAGAATGGCATTTCTTGCTTTGTTCTCTGATATGTATTACATTTTTATTTCCATTATTTAAAATATTTTTGTCTTTCATGATATTTGTCAAATACTTTTTTCTTAACTTTTGGGTTTTAGCGTGCTGGAAAGATAAATTGCTTGCTCGGCTAAATCATTGCATAGTTGAAATAGTCAAGAGTTGAAGGTGGGTCGGTTTGTATTTTTTGGCTGCTTTATTTTAATTACCCCATATCAATCGTACCATAATGGCATAGAGGGGTACCGGAGTACCTGAATGCATTTAATCCTGCAATGCTTATGCAAGAATTCATGGCAGCTTTTCTACAGCTTGGTCCAACTGAAATGATTGTTTGTGGGTTGAAGGTCCTGGAAAGTGGACAAGGAAATGAATATTATCAAGGCAAATGGCGAAGACTGGAAAAACTACAATTTAGCAACTTTTCGAAAGACGAAAAAGGGGAACAAACCTTCAATTTGTCCAATGCTTGTAAAGGAGAAATATACATGTACAAAGCATGCTATCCTTGTTTTAACCAATTGACAAAAGCAATACCCAATTGGCAATATTACTGAATATCAATAAATGGCCTATATATGAGTATCACTACTACTATGCTTATTGCTCTGATTTTAATTAATGTGTGACTTTAGGGTTATAAAAGTGAGTGGTATGGGTAGAATTCTCAGCATGCGGAGGTAATTTTTATCTCATTTATTCAGTACAGATGTGTGTGTTTTTCAGACAAACACAACATTATCAACTTTACACAAATACACTATATACATACATTTTACCTCCTCACACTCACCCTGTCCATTGCTGCTGATCAGAGAGCTATGCCATTTCCTGGCAGATAAAGATTAATTGCATAATTCAACTCTGATCCCAATACATTTAGGTCATTGGGCACACACACACACATTTTTGTAGGAAAAAAATCTTTGTTTTGTCGGAAATTAGTATGCAAAAGATAAGTTCAGCAAGAGATGGAATAACCAGGTATGTGCTGCTTTTGGGGTGTTTTTTTGTGTGGTTATTTTTACTTTTCTAATTTTTTTTTCATTTTTCCCCCTCCATTTTTAGTTGCCAATTTCATAGTGTATGTATTGGCCTGATAAGGAATGGGGGACCAAGTCAAGAAAGGATTGTTGACTTCATAATTTTGATTTATGTGGTGTTGACTAAATACTGTGTAACAATATTTGATATTGCATATATAATACATTTATTACAATTTTCTCTCTCTAATAGTGGAAAGCAAGGATTCATAGTGTGGGCTTTTTATTGATTTTTTTTAACAATCTCAATGAGATATATAGTTTTTAAAGCTATGCTGTCTTTCCTTGCCACAGATGTTTACTGATATTCTTCCATGTATATCATTTTTATTTACACATCATGTTCTTTCTCTTACTATCTATCTTTTTGAAGTGACTCATCATTTAAATTTTTTTCTCAATGGCTGTGCTGATTGCTTATATATACTGTATGTGTACTTCTGTCATGAGTAAATATCTTCCTCTTTCTGGCTTGCATTTTCTTCTATCTGAGATATATTTTTGATATAGTTCTTACATTTCATCTTACATTGTAGCATGAACCACTCAGATTTAAATTTGATGTATACCCTTCAAATGTAAGGATTTACTGGAGCTAATAGATTCGTTATCCTTTTCTTCATTTTTCTTGTTCTTTTCTTTTTGTTGGTCGTGTACCTGTTGTCTGAATTTACTTCCTCTTTTGACTTTAGTTTAGATATAGATAACATTGCAACTCTATTTTAATATCCTCCTTTTATTTTTTTAAATTAATTTTTTTGAAAATTGGGTTAATCAGTGTTATTGATAAAACTGATGAAATGGGGTCTGTTCTACAAATATATTTGTGATTCTATATTACGTGTGTAAATTACCCCAACTTTTCTTCATATCACAATTCATCACTGCTGCTCTTTTACTTTCATCTTTTTTGTTATTTTCTTCTTCCTTTTCTGGCTTAAATTTTCCATTGAGCCGCATCATTTAGATTCCTGGATAGTGGCTGGCATACCAGGTTTAGCAATTGATGCATGTTTTTTATGTAGTAAATGGGTATTAATTGATTTTTAAAAATTATAAGCATAGAATCAACTTAGTTTCTAATCTAATTGCTTTTTCTCAACAATGAGATAGAACTGGTAGATGCCTCTGGCTACCCCTTTTCTACATACTGTACTGTTGTAAAAAAAAAAAAAAAACTAATCTTGTTCGATCTTCCCATATTGTGAATGTCGACTCATCCCCCCTTCAACCTCTTTTCTTTTTATTCTTTTCTTTTTCTGTCTCTTTTTTTTCCTCTTTTCTTTCTTTCTTTCTTTTTTTTTGTTGCAGGATTGATTGAATTTTTCCTTTATCTATAACAAAAGTTAAATTAATCTCACCCATATAATAAAGCTTTTGCTTTGGCACGTAGTTTTTATTCTATCTTATGTAAGCAAACATAAATCTTTGACGCTCTTTCATGCTGATTGGCTATACCCCTTCAATTTCAATTAGATGGTGTTGTTGTATTTATCATTTTCATTGATATAGAATAAGAGAGGGGTTGTTTGGGTTTCTCTTTTTCCAGTTTTACTGAATGAATTAAAGGAAATATTTATTTTGCTGACGTTTATCTTTCTTTGAAATTCTTTAATGTAAATTTTATCATGCATATTATTAACTCAACACATATTTTGTCTAGAGAGTTACTGTTACTAGTTTTAGTCATATATTTGGCTTTAAAATTCTTAACTTTTTTTTATTATACAAAACAATTTTTTAAATGACAACAGATTATTGACATTTAAAAAGCTTTGAAATTAATAGAATTTATGTAATAATGATTTTATTTATTTCTTCATTCCATTTTATATTTTTAATATTTGTTTTGTATGGCCATATCTGATACTTGATAATGTATTATTATTCAGCCTCCTGTCCTTCTCTCACATAACAGAGGTATTCTTGATCACGCTTTATTTAATCATGCTAATATGAGTGCTTGCATTTCAATTAAAATGATATATTTGTCAAAGAATAGTTTAGGAATTTATACATTTTTTCAATTTGCTTGTATAAAAGATATAGACGAATGATATTGTATTAGTAATTTTAAATATTTCATTAATTGTGTAAGAAAGAAAAAAAACATAACAAAACAAAACAAAACACCTATATTTGGCAAATATAGAGAGAAGCCATTGTTATTATAGCATAGTAAAAAAAAGTATAGTATCGTGAAACAAAGATAATTAACTTATAAACTTAAAGATCTTGTCCATTATTGTTAGGAATAATTATCTTTGTTTCACGATACTGTACTTTTTTTTTTTTACTATGCTATATTTGGCAAGTAAGCAGCAAATTTTCTGTCCCTTTAACTATCCATATAAGGTACCGGTAAACAAAAAGAATTGATTTGGCATTGGAAGTCACATATTTCTTATGACATTTTGCAGGAAGCAGGATGAAATAATGTAAATCAAATCCTTTCAAGAGGCATTCAAGTAAATCTTTCATCAAATTTATTTTCTCTCCACAATCATTTCTGTGTTGATGTGAAAGATTTCATTACATTATTTTGCATAGGTTTGTAATAACAAATGTTTAAGATTTTTAACAAACGAAGAGAGAAAACACACACTAAAAAGAAAAATGAAGAAGACAAAACAAAACAAACTTAAGAAGAACAAAACACAATCATTAAAATAAACAACAGCAAGCAAACAGAAAAACAAATGCCTCTCTACCAGACAGTAATTGAGGAAAAAATTGATTTTTTCCCTTCTCAGAATGACTCTTTGAATGAAGAAGAGTGGATAACCTCTTCATTTAATTTATATTTGTTTATGGCTTTCCTTTCTCATATCACCACACAATATTCAATATCACGTTAACTACATTATTTCAATCACAGTTTAGACTGCTGATTAAATTTTTGTGTGTATTTTGATTTACATATCTTAGGGTCTTCAATTTATATACATGTTTACAAATTTATAAAATCCCACAAACCTACACCATATAGACAAATAAGATTAATTGAGTGACATAACAGATTACTTATTAATTTAATGAAGGAAAATCATTATACGTTCAAGGCTCAAGGATATTCTTAATTCAAGACCAATAAAATTGTTTCAAAAACTATGTAGTTTATCATTACATCCACTCCTCTGTTGCTTGATTTCCATTGTTGTCATCTTATACATAGTATATTGAATTTTCACGAACATAAACTTAAACACACGAGCACATATTTCCTTACTCCCATTCACCTTTTCAAATTATGGAAACAAAAATCATACAGAATATTGATTTTGTTATAATGACCTCATATGAAATTTACGTAACACTATTTCCAACTTGAATGAAAATGATTTTTTGCAACTTGAATGAAATGCTTCATGTTGCAGATACTTAAAGGATGTAATTATGTTGCTATGCCTTCATGCCATTCCAAGATGTTTTAATCCTCCAAGATTATTAATTTCAGAAAGATTAATTTTTTGGGGGTCAAAATACACATTTATAAAAAAAGAAGATTGATACGAGATATGCATCCATTGCTTTTTACCTAGATAATTAGAGATTGATAAAGATAACTATAAAATTTTGACCTTGACTGGATAAAGAAAATTGTAGATTGGCATGGGGGTTTATTTTTGTTTTGTTTTGTTATTATTTAAAAAAAAAAAAAAAAAAAAAAAAAAAAAAAAAAAAAAAAAAAAAAAAAAAAAAAAAAAAAAAAAAAAAAAAAAAAAGAAAAGAAAAAGAAAGAAAGAATTACATCTACACTATTTCTTTCTCCACAGACTCGCTTATGAATGGACTGGAATTCAGAAATCCTTTGAGTGAATGAGAAAAATGGACTTAACATTCTTCCCCCATAGAAGCGTACCAACATCAGAAATTTTCTTGACAAAAAGAATATCCCTTTTCAGCTTGCACCACTCCCCATGAACGGATATTGATTTCCTTTTTATTTCTTTTATGTGGGTTATTTTTCTTTTCTTTTCTTTTTTTCAATATTGGATTTCTCTCTTTTAAATTTAAAAAAAAAGAAGTGTCATTTATACAAGACAAATGGTTTCCCCTGATGTCAAAATGTATGCTTTCCCAATTATCTTTAAGGCTCGTGCCATCTCTTTGGTACTGCTGATATAGAAAATATCTTGCTCCCAATACATTGCCAACTTTGAATGCTGGCAACCCTAGTCAAAATCAATGTGATAATGTGCATGGCGTGGAAATTTTTTCCACCCAAGGGCCTTTTCATTTACATACTGTTGATAAAAATTCAACCGTATTCTTTCCGCTAGTGAAGTTTCATTTTCTTTAAATAGACAAGGACAGGAATTGACATTGCTCACAGCCAGTAACTTGATTCCATTTATTTTGGAGGATGACTGAAATTGCTCATTTTAATAATTCCAGGATTGTGAATAATGTAAATATTGTTCACTGTCTCTTATTCCAACTTGTTCTATGATTGGTCTACTATGGAAAGTCAGGGAGGGGAAGGGGTATGAAACTGAGGTCAAAGGACGAGGCAGTAATAGTCAAAAATCAGAACCTAGGGGTGAACTGTTTTCTTTATCATGTGGGTATGCTTGATTATAACGATAGAAATGTATTAAGAGATTTCTTTAAATTCTGTTCCTCTGGAAAACATTCTTTTAGTTACACAAGTCATTTCTCTATTTGATTATCTCTTTTCATCGCTCTTATTGTGAAACAAAAATTGTAGAACAATAGACACTAACATATAATAAAAATTGAATGCTTTTCTAAATGTAAGTATGTTGCTTTAGAAATATTTGCATTATTATGTATAATCCGGCATATGAAAGTAAAATTGTGATTTTAACATTGAATTTGTATCCAAATTTAATCAAAAGGTCTTACCACAAGGAAGATGCTTTTTAATAAATTTGTTTTCTGGGTTTTTTTGTTGTTTTTTTTAGCTAATATGTATTTATTTAATATCAATTTTGATTTTCCATTATTATAAATATAATAATCATAATTACTATTCACAACCATATCTCCTATATTGGTGAAATTTTAACATTCCACAAAAGCTTTTTTGTTTTTTCCCTTGCAAGTTATGATGCTCATTGCTTTACAATACACAGGAGAGAAAGGTTCATGATCCATCATGAGTAATATTAATACTACATGACTACATGGCATTTGTTGTCTTTGGAAAACTATGCCACCTATTGTCAGAGTTTCGCCACCAATTTTCCCCCATTTCTCTCTCTTTCATTATTTTCTGACAGGTATTTCAAATCACAATTTAGCTTGTTGTTTTAGGTAGACAGAAGCTGCCATCATTTGATTTTGAGGATCATGCATGAAAGATGTTATTATTTAGGAAAACTAAAACATTATGCTCTCTCAGTCATGTTTTTCTTTCTTCTGAATCTGTATTCTGTCCTTTTCAGTTTTTTTTTTGTGTGCATTATTTTCAAAGTGAAAAGAATGAACTGGAAAATAATGCCAGTCATGCTTTTCATTCAGTATACTGCTGCCTGGACCTAGTATTTTAAGTATTCGTTTCTATTGAATAATTCTTGATTAATATGATTAAAGGTATCTGTGTATAGATCATAAATACAGAATGTGTGTGTATGTGCATAGATCATAAATACAGAATGTGTGTGTGTTTGTGTGTGTGTGTGTGTGAGAGAGAGAGAAAGAGAGTAAGTGTGACTGTTTATGTGGTTGTCTGCCACTGAAAAATCATATATGCAAGAATCCAATTAGCAATTGTTTTCAAGACATTCTTTGTGAGAGGAGTCCAAGATAAATTGACATGTTTCATCCCCTATTGATTTTGTATCCATTTACTTTTAGTAACATTAAATTATTTGTATATTTAGAGAGGAGCACCTTTGTAGAATGTTCATAAAAAGTAAACTCAGTATGCATTGTATAGTCTCTAATATTTTTATAGCCGCGTATGTATATTATGTGTTATATATAATGGTATATAAATATGATATATACATACAATCGTATGGGCCATGCCTCCACATAAAACAGTTTTTGAAGCTGAGCAGCCGCTTCGTCAAAAAGCCATTAATATTTATTTTCTCTAAGTAGAATTCACCGGTTAGAATTACTGGTTTTTGATGTTTTGATGATCATTGTTATAATAATGTTTTTAAAGAAAGGAGATACTTGATATTTGTGTGGGATTGTCTTACATTACTCTTATTATTATTATAAGGGAGGGGGGTTGTTTATTTCTTTCTCTCTTATTTTTCTTTCTTTTTTTTTCTCTTTTCTCCTCTCAAATATTATTTATATTTCTCAAAACATGCTCCAACAGTCATCTATCCTTTTCTTCTTCTTTTCTTTTAATCTCCCTCCTTTCTTTCTCCCCATACAATTTATTGATGGTACTTTCATCTGTAGTTTCTCCACTCTCAAACATAATCTCTCTACCTTCCTCCATCCCCCCCCCCTTCCTCCTCCCCCCTCTCCTCCTCCCCCCTCTCTTCTCTCTCTCTCTCTCTCTCTCTCTCTCTCTCT
>JASKDV010191747.1:1164-11521 GCA_032466395.1 Aegires albopunctatus
TTTTTAAATTTTTTTTAAAGTTAAATGTTTGTCCCCCCCCCCCCCCCCCTTTCCCCCAACCCCTCTATTTTTATTATTATTTTTATTGCCAAATATTGGTATTTTCTATATCAAAAGTGCTTTGGCCTGTGACTTTTTGCTTATAATTACATTTTTTAGCCTCTTTTATTAAGATGACAGCGCACAGAAAATACTATTTTGATGTTTCATTGCTTGCCTACACATAATATTATAAAATGGCATAAATTGTAGGAATTATACGAACTCTGTCCATTTTTAATAAATTTATTTTTAATGTTCCATCTACCACCATGTGTAAAAATGCAATGTATTGCTATATTTTTTATTTAGTTTAGTTTAGTTCAGGAAGGCTTAAAAATGTGTTAGTTAAATATTGAAATAAAAAGCTAAGAGGCCATTCAATGAAATTGTTTAGAAGAAAAAGCAGACTGGACATTCACAAGAATTTCTACATCCAGAGTGTAGTGAACATTTGCATAACTGCTAGATCTCCGCTAAATAGTGGATCTCTGCTATTTCTAAAACAGCAAAATTCTCCACCACTTCACCGACGGGTAAAAAACTGACCATGCAACTAACTTACCGCTTTTCAAAAAAATAAAAACACGAAGTTGAAAATGTGCGAAGCTCCAAATGTTTTTGATAAATCACACTTCCGCCAGCAGCCAATTGGCTCAATTATATAGATTCGATGGCAATTAGTATTAGGATCTTTGTTTTGAGGTTTAGTAATTGGCTATTCATCTTTGTGTGGACATTGATTCAGTAATATTTTTTTACCAAAGTAATGGTAATGATAAAAAACTTTGTGAAGATCCTCAGAGTTGGCAGAAGGGTTTAAATGCATGATAACCATGATAACATAGACTATTATGAGTCTTGATTTATAAGACAACTGAAAATGGCATTGCCATTATCTTAACATGTTTATTTTTATAAAGAGGTTGAATGCATTAATTATTCATTTCCTGCCTCTGCATTGGTGTTAGTCTTAGACTGCAATTGTTAATTTTCATCTCTGGCATCCATAAGGTGCTAGCTAAATCATTTATATTAATATGAGGTCCTCGTGTCACACAAAAAACAGTAACAATTAATTATCTTTGCTGTGCCATTCTTCACAGCCGGATTACTACAGTGCCGTCCACATAAGATAACCCCGTTTAAGATAAATTCTTGTTTAAAATAACATTTCGTCCGGTCCCGATTTTTTCCTTATATAAGCCAACTAATCAAAGTCCGGTTTAGATAAACTTAAATCAATCTTGATCCGATTAAAATAATCTTTCCTCTGCCACATTGGCATTCTTTCCCCACCCCCATGCATCAACCCTGACCCTTATCAGATGCACGCACTGGGTCACCTTTGCTGTCACCCGATTGGACCGGGAGAGAGAGGCAAAGGTTGTGCACATACAACAATCGTGTCAAGGCTACGCCCGCGTGCTCGGCCTACATGTGTACAGTAGGCCTACTGTGGTACACTTACTTTTCCTTCTTCACTCTACGACGATTGACAGTTTGAATCTCAGTTTTAGTACATCAAGATCTGCGCTAGTCTATCGCAAAACGAGCCAATAACTATAACAGCGAATGAGTCATAAGAAGACAACCTTGAGCCAGGAAACCAAAATGCAGCTTCTCTAGGATGCGGATGGCAAGTCAACGAAGCAGAATGAAATTGCCGTGAAATACCGGGTGTCGAAAGGAACTGTGTCCGTTCTCATTTTCAATTGAAAGTTTGTTTCCCTTGAAAATGGATAAGATAAACCTTGCTTAAGAGAAACTTTTTTTCTGGTCCCAATGAGTTTATCTTAAGCGGACTGCACTGTATAATTTATCGTTGTCTTAGGACTGGTGGTAATTATTGATACAACGATGCCCTTTATAATTTATATTTACAATTGGAGTAAAAGCAAAGTATGAAACACGAGTGTTGAGTGAGATGAAGTTTAATGGGTCAGTTGGTAATGGACGACTATCAAGTCGAGTTACTCATGTGTCATTTTTGGCAGACTTGGCATATTGTTTTCATGGTCCTTTAACTTTAACGATGATTGAGGAACTAGATCTGTTTACAATGATTGGTTAAAATGAATTTTACAGAGAGGATACCAATGGCAGAATTGACACAACTACGTAGTATGTATTCAACAGTGGGACTCTACCAATCCAATTTATCAAGGTTCGGCAACGAAGGAGATAATTATTAACTGTACTTTGAATGATGAATAGCGGATTTGGTTCATTCCCTTCGATGTATTAAGAAAGAAAATGGGTAAAATATTTAAAGATATTTTAGCCAGATGTGAGTGTGTTGGAAGCACAGATATAAGCCTTCCTTCAGCGTTTTAAAATCAAACTTCATCATGTTTTAATTTATTATGTTACTCAAGAGTCGTACGTTCATTTTAATTAATGAAGTACTGAACTTGTGTTTGACTCAGTGTATGATATCCAGAAATTATCATGTTATAAGTATCTTGTTTAAATCAAAGATGTAATATGTACATTAAAATTGTATATATATATATTTTTTTTGGATATGCCAAGTTATTTAAGATTTTCAATGCTTAATGAAGATATAAATGTGAAAATATAATTAAAATAAAATTCAATTGTACAAATCTTCATGTTGAGCGTTTTTGTTTCTTAAATGTGAAATTTGTATTTGTCTGAAATTCTGAATTTTCTTTAATATCGTTAGAATGAGCTGTGTAAGAACTAGCAAGGGAGACACTGATTGATCCAGAATGACATTATCAGTATATCAGGAGTGACACACGGCACATCCTTTCACTGCAGGTGTTCAGTTTATATGGACAAGATAACTCATGCCAAGAACCAAATGATAATGCTTAGCAATTAATAAATGAACTGCTTTTCGCAGGCAATCAGAGCCTCATACCAAAACCAGGCCAGCCTCCAAGAACATGCTACCAGATTGAACAAAGCATGTGAAGAGTTGAGTATGGGATAAAAATGAGCACAACTAAGGTGGAAATTATGAGGATACATGTATCTGGAAACCAAACCCCACAACATACAAATCAACAGCACACAACTGAGACGTCCAAGAACTCAAATACCTGGGAAGTATTTTCACAACAGATGGGAAGATGGACAGAGAGATTTGAACATGAGGAAATGCAATGCCACACCAACTTGCACTTGCACCTCTCCTTTCCCACCAAAAAATCCCAATTGAAACAAAGAACGTATTAGCACAATCTTTATACCAACTTTCTAATACCAGTACCAGTTCCAGACTTGAACCCTCAGTAAAGACCATCAGAGTAAGATAACCAACTGCCTGTGAAATTAAATGCCTCAGAAAAATAGTGAACATCACAAGAGATAAACAAAGAAGAAATGAAGGTGTAAGACAAGTGGCCATTGAATCAAGCCGACAATATAGTGAAAAACAACAGAACAAGTGGTTTGGACATGTCACGCGAATGAGGCCAGAACAGCTAACCTCCAAGGCCTATAACATGAAATACAACGAATACAGAGTAAAAGTCCTTTTAAACGTACAGTGCAACCCCTGGATAACGACACCCCTGAATAACGACATAATTTTCCTGTCCCGGTCGATGTCGTTATCCAGGGGTTGCACTGTAGTTCTTTCATCGACAAACTGACAGACGCTGGATCTGGGTCATCGTTTGAATAGACAGTTTGTCGACAAGAGAAGTTCGTTCCTTTCAGACGAACAGTTCTTAAACTGTCAGTTCTTGAAACTTTGTACCTAGTTAGAACACGTGTTGATTGCCTCCACTTTCACTTTCAAATTCAAGGGACGGATCAAAGAAATTCTATTAATACAATTTCTTTGAGACGGACCGAACGTGAAAAAACGAAATAATAACAAAACAAAACACCATGCATACACAAAAAATTATTTTGTAATCCGACTCTAAAATGGGTTCCCCGCGGCTAGTCAACTAATTTTGGTTCGCTGATCACGAATATCATATTATTTTTAAGATTTGATCAATATTAAGGAAGTTTTTAGACTGAATATTTAACTACGCCCGCGGCGACATCAATTAAGTCACTTCCTCGCTGCCACGCCACGCTCACATCTGGAGGCGGGGCTGACAACTGTCAGTTATCGAGACGATTTCCTGTTTCCACGCTCAAATTCGACTCGCCACCGGCCACTCATCCGATATCCTGCAGGTCGTCGATGAAACTTTGAAAGAATGTACGTTTTAAAGGGCCTTTAGAGAAAGACCAAGAAAAAATGACTTGCATGAATTAAATAAACCCTCCAAAAGAACAGCATGACCATCCAGGAGACAACAGATCTGGCCCAAATCCGAAAATTGCACATTCCCTTGACACTTAGTGGTACTACAAGAGGACAGGAAAAGTAAATATTGTTGGAAGGCCAATGGGCCATTAAATTTGTATCTCATTAATTACAGGTCAGTGGCAATGTGTCCTAGGAAAAAAGATTCACCTTATAGATTTATAAAGGTGAAGGTCTTTTGTCATAGGTATTACTGTCCCATTAACCTCACTCAATTGCAGTTCCTGGGGTCCTCACCTAAGAGGAAAGAATAGGATCACCACCTGTTTCCCCATACGTGTCGTAATAGGCAACTAAGGATAGAGTGAGAGCTTCTTCTCCCATCTGTCCTCTTATCTTGTATCAGATCCTTTTATCCCTTTATAAAGGGGTGGGGGGTGCTGAGGAGGGAGGGAGGTATATAACAGTTGGTCATCCCACATTTGTTTGCATTGTTCGACTTGAAAATACCATCCCTTGCTTTCTAGAAGGACCAAGTTCTTTTGTACACAAAGGGTATTAGGAAATCCAGGAGGGAGCAGAGATATCATCTTAGATACGTTATGCACAGAGAGAGAGAGGGGGGTGGGGGGAGAGGACATGTGTGAAGGAAGGTGGAGGAAGACAGAGAGAGAGAGAGAGAGAGAGAGAGAGAGAGAGAGAGAGAGAGAGGGGAGGGAGAGGGTTAGTGGGTTAATATTGACGACCCAATATTTACAGGGCCATTGAATGGTTCTGTACTCCATGAAATTAAATATCAACTCATAAAATTGAAATAATATAAAATTTTATTGCACAAAATATTGAGTAGGGAAGTTTTGAAGATGAATAATATTCAGGAGGCGTGAAAACTTACAATGTCAATATAAGGTCGTTTTTTCTTGAAGAAACAGCAATCAGACAATAGTAAGAATAGGGAAATGTAATGCCACGTTGGTCAAAGGGAAATAGTCAAATATTTTATTCTAGATTACTCTGTCAATCATTTTATTGGTTATAAAAAAATAATAATTAAAACAATATATAGCAATATACAATGTATTTCTAAATAGAGAACTGCATTTAATCTGTTCAGAGATGTATTTTCTTTTCAGCGTTTTACACAAAATTAGTTATTCAGGATTAATATATCTTAAGCGTACCAGTTCAACTTAAAGTACTCAGTTACATAAATACTATTGTGATCAAAAACTATTAACACCTATCAAGCCTAATGATCTGACCTTATGCCTTAAAAAAATAATTCAAATGAAACAAATTTACCAAAGCTATTTTCCCTTTATGAGGGATCTATGACACCCTGACAATGAAAATCGCATAGCAATAAATCATCCCATTTCAATTTTAAATCATAAGTCTGTGAGAAGAAAACACATGGGTCTGACAACCTCATAGTCCTCAATACGATCTCAAATTTGGATCATGATAATCATCTGAAAATGAAAATTAACCCCTAATGAAAAGCAAAGCTTATTTTTAGCAGTACCAATTTCACATCGGAATTGAATATTCTCACAATCAGTACCGTTCTATGGGTAAAAGATATGGTAATTTACCACCATCACCTCCATCAAGTTCCAAACCTTCATCAACAGATGTCACTATCATTGCATTTGCAATGGCCCAACAGAGAATCACATCCCGATCTATGGACAAGAGCTATAATAGGCCTCCGTCGATCTGATCTGACCATGGATGCAGCATGTCGTGCTGCGCCTGAGCAATGTATTGTCAGGAAGTGTGGTTGCCCAGGCACACTTCCTTCCCCTCAGATCTTGACTTTTCCTGATTACCTAGAGGAGAGACAATGTCAATACATCTGAGTAGAAGTTTGCAGGGGTGCTTCTCTAAATTAGACCATGGTATGAATTTAATTTTGCCAGGGTGGCAGCCAGAACGGCCTGGTCTTGTCGATTTTTAACTACCAAGGATTCTTTTACATGGACAAGAGCTAGACAACAGCTAATGGGCGTCCAGTTCAAGAGGAGTGTTGGTCATGCCTTGCAGAAGGAGTCCTGTCAAAGCACCCGGCTGGGGCTTAGTTGAACTTACAAGGCAAGAGGAAGAGAGGCACCCAAGGCAGATCTGGAGAAGCTTACTAAGAGGGCTTTTTAAAGCTTTGGGCCTAGCCTGGGAGGAAATTTGTGCTAAAGACAAAAGGATTTGGTAGTCAGCTGTTGAGGCCCTATACTCCAAGAAACCAAGAGGAGTAAGTCAAATAAGTTTTTATTGTGAGAGTGGATGAAGTTTTAGGCCCCCATATTTTCAAGTCTAATCAACTCAGGCTAAAATAAATAAATTAAAAGAAGAAAGCAAAGCAAATTATCTTAACTCTTAGGCTAAATGACAATCTATAGTCTACTGCAATTAATTCATTACTTTTTGTGAATGGTTTACTGTACAATGCAGCGCACTTATAGCAACATCGGATATACCGATATCTTGCTTATAGCGATGTCACATCAAAGTCCCGTTATTTTTCTTCTTTTATATTAATAATGAAATATCCAATATAGCGACACGAAATTTGATGATCCCGCTTACACTGAAATCTCGACATGGTCAGAGTTGGCAACATTACGTCAAAAATAGTAGTCCAATGAAAACCCTTGTTTGCCAACCAATAAAATTCAATGCAATTAGGCTACCAACTAGCTCCTTAACTCTTAAAAATGGCCCTGTTTAGGGCTAAAAGTCAGTTTATGATCAACCTTGTTGCATGGCTTTGCTTTCCAGTATTTCTGAGTGATCTCCCTTTCTTTTCCCTTCATTTTTTCTATTGATTGGATACTTTCGGTTAAAGTTATAAAGTTATAGTAAAATAATTAAATTTAAGTGATAACAATCATATCATTATAAGCGGGCTCCATTGTACTTAAAAATGCTATAAGATTAAAATCAAGGATTGCCCTCAGGAAAGTATATATGAGTTGATAATTTTAACAAAGGCTATAATATATCACTCTTAGCTCACCCTATCAAATTGATACAATATTAGCATACCGATGTTAATCTCCATTTGAATGAGTATACTTGAAAAACAAGACGAAGAAAATTACAATTGGTTCAATTAAATGATGTTGAATGCAAGCAGAGAAATAATTAATATTTAAAGCATGTGAAGGAAAGATGCTAAGCTTAAAATAACAAGCTTAATGTTGTTTAGAAAGGATTATAATATCACAATATTCTTAGACAAAATTGTTTCAATAGGAATCTTAAAATGTTAAAGGGAAGAAACTGTATTTGTCTCGGTCTCAGAATAATTCCATCAACATCATTATCATTCTTTAAGCTGTATCCTAGCTTTTTATCAACACATATCATCATCATTCTTTATGAAACGAAATAATAAATAAACTATATATTTACACTCTCATGCACATACCTATATGGAAAAGAAAAATTACAAGAAACTGATTTTGTTAATCAGACTTTAAGTCAACCTCTAGTGTCTTCTCAGCACCTCTGGAAAGAGTAAGATGATAGGCTAGTTATAGAAAAAATAGGAGAACTACATTTGTACTTCTATAATAGGTTTCAGAGGAAGGGAAAAAATTGACAAGGAGGAAAAGAAGCACTTCAAACAATAAGTAGAATACATATAATAATAAAGGTAACTAAAAGGAAAGATGATTTACAAATAAAAAACCCATTATCTCTCAAAAAACAAAAACAAAATAATAACGTTGGCCATCAAATCCCAAAACAGGCACTACAAAGATCACCCATACAAAGACCACCCAGGATTTTCTTTGCATACAAAAGTACTCAGTCCTTCTAGATAGCAAATGACCCTGATATATTTCTAAGTCAAGCAATGGGTGATGGCCATCAGTTATATGCATCTCCAAGAAGCGGACGGCTCATACACATCAAAACCAACAGACAAAGATATTTCAAGTCCTTCCTGCCCTTCTCCATAAGAAATGTGTAATAAACTATTAAACTTCAATGTCAAGTTTTGAATAATATATACAATGAATATTATACTGTGAAATTTTTACTTTATATTACAGCTATTCATTTACATACGATTTTTGCACTGTTCACAATATTTTTATTTTAACTTTGGCTGTGATAAATTTATGTACCTTTTCATATCATTTGTATTTTTAGTTGTAATTTTAGCTGCATGGATTCCACTTTTTGCTGTCAAAAACAGAAATACAAATGTCCCCTTTTATGGAACAATAAAGAATTTGAATTGAATTGAATTGAAAGAAAGTTTGAGGTCAAACTAGAGTGCAGACATAAGACTATTGATAATGTTATACAACATCATTATTCTGCAATACCATACACAAGGAGTGTTACACTATATGATATTTTACGATATTTCATGATATGTCTTTTTCATGAAATGCTGGCCTCATAAGGGCCATCAGAAAATCCCTATCAGAACACACCATAAGGGAACTATTCCAAAGCCTTGTGTTCCATTTTCATAAACTCTTTGATGGCAATGGCTTATGAAATAGTACAAGGCCATAAAAATAATTGATAAAGCACATTTATATCACAATCCATATACAAAAATGTGTGTTATAATATGTAGCTACCAGTAACTCATTTTATTAAACTATCTATATACTGCAAGAAATTACATAGATAAACTTATTAATTATAATATATTTCAATGATCATAATATCTTCAAAGAAAAATAAATTATAATTAATTGCTGATAAAGTAGTTATCTAATGATTCTTGGGTAAGAATTGTAAGATTCCAATGAAGAATGTTTGACTCTTTTTACCTCAACTAATCCAAAACTAAGTTGGAAAAGCACCACTCCATGAAAATCATAGGCCTAAGTGGCAGACAGAATCATCCAAACCTTTTCTGGAAAAAAATAGTTACAAAACTAATCCCTCTGAGTATGCACACATTTTATTCACAACAACTTGCCTTACTTTTGAAAATTCTAGTAAGCATTTAGAGCTTATGGCAGCTGCAAAAACCGGCAAAAGGAGGACCTAATGAATTCAACAAAACGGCAAGGTAGGGTGAGTAACTTAACATCAAAGAGCAAGATTAAGCCATGATTGCATGAGTAAGCAGTTATTCTTTTCCAGAATAAGTCTGGACCATTCTACTTCTACCACGATGACCACATCCTGAGAAACTTTCTGATTTAATGGCAACCATGATAAGAACGACCTCAAGGTATATTATAACAATATGTATACATGATTATGGTAACTGCTACAGCAGTGTCTAATTCTTTTATTTAAATGCAATACTAATACTATACAACAAATACTAGAGAACAAAATTATTGATCATTTTTCAAAGAAAATGATGAGAAATAGACAGCAGTAATGGGAGACTACTCCTAACTTACATAAATGGTTGCACAATGATCATGCTACTATCTCCAATGTTATTCATTACACTACTTAACTAAGATATGGAGGGTTACAACACTACAGTGCAAACCGCTTATATTGAAATCACTGGGACTGCTGATATAGGTTGATATAAGTGGGATGTCTGTATATCAGATTAAAAAATATTTATAGGAAAAAGTTGAGCGACACTACCAATGCAAGGCGTCAACACAATATCAATCTATGCAGGATGTCAAAATAAACAATATCAATGTATGTGGGCTGCACTGTATTAAACACATGCTGTAGGCAGACTTTGGGGATAAATATCAAGAAGTAATTTCTCATGCAAAACAAGAAGTTCCAGAAGCAGATACTAATAGGATATGAGATAACTCTAGGAGAGATAAGAAATTATTAAAACATAATGGCAAGAAAAAACAGGTAGAAAGCTAACATCGGTTGCATCAGACTGATGCATCATTGTATGAGGAGAATGCAAGGGTGACTATTTGTGATACTGCTTTGATTATCATTCATAGCAATGAAAATAATACTGTGGTTCATGAACATTAATTCCATTTCATTTCATGATGTTTCAAATATGAAGAGAGACAGAGAAAAAAGAGAGAGGGGAGGGAGGGAGGGAGGGAGAGAGAGAGAGAGAGAGAGAGAGAGAGAGAGAGAGAGAGAGAGAGAGAGAGAGAG
>JASKDV010191769.1:0-11520 GCA_032466395.1 Aegires albopunctatus
CTAGGTCTAAATTCTTGGAAATGGCTCTTCCTTAAGCGGAAATTTTGGAAATGAAATCCGTCTTCATAGACTTTGTACATTGTCTATGATAGATTTTATCTGACCAGATTTGGGAGATATAATGACAGTTCAATATGTGAAAATCCCAAAGTTTCTCATTCAGTGGTTTCGGAGGAGATCG
The DNA here is from genome assembly GCA_032466395.1 of Aegires albopunctatus. Classification (NCBI taxonomy): domain Eukaryota; kingdom Metazoa; phylum Mollusca; class Gastropoda; order Nudibranchia; family Aegiretidae; genus Aegires; species Aegires albopunctatus. The sequence goes on from JASKDV010191769.1 coordinate 182, forward strand.
ATGACTTTGTGTGTACCCTCTCCTCCTTTATAGATATACGATAATATATATGCACGTTAAGATAAGATGAACTTTATTATCTAAAAGGAAATTTGACCTGGATTACATGGCAACACAAAGTGACAACAATATACATAGAAAATTATTATTAATTAGAGGGTGTTCAAATAAAATATATAAATACATTAAAGATATGAAATTGTTAATTTCAAGGCGATCTCTTTGTATTGTATTTGTGCAATGTTGTGTTTGTCGTTCAATAGATCTATGAAGGAATGAAAATCTGTGTTTATACGAAGATCTAGTGTGCACGCGGGGAAAATCCCAGCCAATAGTACTACAAGCTCAGGATGGGGGAGCTTTAGATAGACCTAATTGATCACAATCTCTTTTTAGAAATTCGATGATTGATTAGGTCGATGATTGCTTTATCCTTCTTGGGCGATGCGAATCGGTGCCGTTGTAAAGGTGGCACTAATGGAGTGGTCGCCTTTCAGAGAACAATCGATAACATGTGGTATGTTCTCTTATTATTCGCCATGGATAACTCACTCCTCCGATAAAATGCATTTGCTGAATAACAACTCAACTTCCCTACTTCCTTCTGAATTCTGAATTCCTTCTGAATTCTGAAGTACTTCAAACATTCAACAATCTCAAGAAAGAACTTGAGACAGCGGTCCTAGTAACTGTGGATCCTGGACTTCCGCTCACTGTGGAGTCTGATGCATCAGACGTAGCAATCTCAGCCACCCTTAACCAGGAAGGTCGTCCTGTCGCTTTCTTCTCCAGAACACTCTCTTCAAGTGAAAGGCATCAATCTTCTGTTGAGAAGGAGGCCTATGCAATTGTTGAAGCAATCAGAAAATGGCGTCATTTCTTAATAAACACTCATTTTCGACTGATAACTGACCAAAAGTCTGTGGCATTTATCTATGATTCAAAGCAAAAGGAAAAGTGAAAAATGACAAAATCCAAAGGTGGAAAATTGAACTATCTTGTTACAACTATGATGTTATATACCGTCCTGGGCCCGAAAACCATGCTGCAGACGCACTCTCACGTGCTACTTGTGGAGCTGCATCCAGCGATAATTTAAAACATCTACATGAAGCTTTAAGCCAACCTGGAGTAACACGAATGATTCACTTTGTGCGAGCTAAGAACTTACCCTACAGCGTTGAAGAAGTAAAGAAAATGACATCTGGTTGTCCAGTCTGCTCTGAAATCAAACCTAGATTCTTCAAGCCAAAACAAACACATAATCTTATCAAATCTACCCAACCTATGGAAAGGTTGAGTATGGACTTTAAGGGGCCACTACCCACCTGTACCAGAAATAGATACTTATTGACACTCATTGATGAATATTCACGATTTCCGTTTGCCTTCCCATGTGCTGACATGACTACAACCACTGTGATTCACTGTCTGAGCCAATTATTTGCAATATTTGGAATGCCACAATTCATACATTCTGATAGAGGCTCTCAATTCATGTCGGAAGAATTAAAATAATTTTTCCACGAAAAGGGAATTGCAACTAGCAGGTCCACTCCCTATAACCCCAGGGGGAATGGGCAAGTGGAACGTCTAAATAACCCTATATGGAAAGCAATTACTCTCTCCCTCAAATCAAAAGGGTTGCCTACCAACCAATGGAAACTGGTTCAACAAGACTCTTTACATTCAGTCCGTTCCTTACTCTGCACTGAAACAAACGCTACTCCTCATGAACGCATGTTTCAATACACACGCCGTTCAACAAATGGCAATTCCTTGCCTTCATGGCTTCTCTCACCAGGACCTGTCTACCTCAAGCGTCATGTAAGAACGTCTAAATATGACCCTATTGTAGACGAAGTCGAACCTCTTGAAGCAAATTCTCAATATGCCCATGTTCGTTTGCCAGATGGTAGAGAATCAACTGTATCGCTAAGGCACTTGGCTCCAGTTGGAGACGAAAGACAGATTGAATCACCCCCAGATGATACCCCACACTGTGAAAAATCTCCTGACCTTCACCCTGACAATCATACAAGATCAGCCTTAGAACCTGAAGTTATCACCCTTTCAGATCAAACAAGCGATTCTAACAATCCAGTGGCTGATGATTCTCCCGAGCGTTTTTCTCCTCCAGGAACTTGTTCTCCTAATAAGCCAGTCGTTATCCGTGCGAAGACTCCCTTCATCAGAACCTCTAGCTATAATTTACGAAGTGGACCAAAATGATGAGACTGCTTATATTTAAAGCCAAGGAGATTGTAGTGATATTTCATTTGAGAAAGTCTACCTCATTATTCACCTTGTTCGACTGTTCTGTTTTTCTTTGTTTTCAGATACCTATTTGTGTTATGAGTTCATTAAAGCTTTAGTATTCTAAAGTACAGAATCGTCTTCATTCAATTCTTCAATAACTTAATCTAAACTCATTACGCTTCCTTTTCTATAACCTTTGTATTCTAATGATAGTTTTATTCACCATGTGGTTATATTCTACCTGATAAAATGGATGTCAATATCTTACGCATTGAGACCAGGTAGCTCAATCGGTAGAGTCTTAGGCTGCTCAACTGCGAGCCCCAGGTTCAAACCCCCAGTGTTGACTGAACAGTGAATGGGTGGCTAGACCTCTTAATCTTAAGATCTGGCGAGAGTAAAGTCGGTGTGGAAAGCAATGGCAAACTACCACACAAAGCCGTATGCCTTGAAAAATTGGACTCAGCTCCTGATTTCCTCTTCTACGCTCAGTAATGAGTATGGGAAACTTTACTATATCTTACGCATAATGGGAAGGCATATGATAGGTTGGTAATTGGGTTGTCTGTGTCTTCATCCTTGGGGAGCAGAAAGAAGGTGGTGCCCTTTGTTAGCCAGCTTGTACATGTGTCTAGATTTTCTTTAGCGGCTTAAGATCGCATTACACAAAAGGAGATACTTATCTAGCTTCTCATACTAAATACTAATATTGACTGATTTTGGGGCGCCAATTTTTTTTATAGCAGCATCGCATAGGGTGAACATCCATTAAAGCTAACAGTAACTCGTCTCACAGCTTTCTATTTCATTACTTCTTGCAAGAGGTCTTCTTCACAAGATGTCCAATTTACTTTTCATTGAGCTGAGGAAACAATGTAAGTGAACTTTTCAGTCTCACCATCTGATTGAAGGATAAAATCGAAACCCTGCCTAACAAACAATTGTGAACCAATTAAAAAGATAAACAAATAAAATAGCCATCTAGCAAACCTATAGTTATGAGATTCAGACATAATATTATCTTCTATCACTAGGCACAAATTTGGCCTAATGGTCAAAATATCTCAGGTCAAATATTCTAGTAGTAGTAGTAGTAGGGCTCAATACTGAAACCTGAAAAAGGTTCTTTACATTATTTTCCTCACCATTCTCAGGTGTACAATGAGAACCTGGATATAATTAAGTGGAGTCATATATCTTGTCAGTCTGCTGGATGAAGTGTCTCTCCTTGGTACGCCATCCAAAGACTTGAGAAGGGTTTTGAAATAAATTGAGAGGCCTGCCAAGGATGCTGATAAAGTGCTTTAGTGGATATATATGCACTATATATAAGAGCAATTATTTTAATTTTCATGTAATATGTGTTTTAAACGGTGTCTCAATAAAAGATATACCTATCAATATAAATAAAGTTTTAATTTAAAAAGGAAGACAAAAATGGTAAGAATACAAAAATTATTATTGTCCAAAAAGCATTTATTCAAAGAAAAAAGAAACAATTTTATTACACAAAATAGATACCAAATCCAATTTCTTAGATAAAATATATCAAGTAAGGAATTTTAAATGGGGAATTTGCGAAGTAAAGCAAAGTTCAAACACATGACCCTTTTCTTATTGAAGAAAATGGTGGATTCATAAATGTTATATATTGTCAGTATCAAAAGCAATTTCGGATCTCTTGCAACTGAAAATTGCTTCTTCTTTTTTTTTCAGCTTAATTTTAATTTAGAATCATAATATCCATTTCATTTATTATATAACTGTATTAAAGAAAATGAATTCATAAAACATAAATATCAAATCAAATGGCAATGATAAATTGAGATAGAAGGGACTTTTTTTTTTTTTTAAATTAAAGATTTTAGAGAAACATGAATTGCATCTAACACTGACTGACCATCAGTAGGTTCTTTCATTTGTCCATTTTTCACCTGGCATCTTGCGCTCTAAAATATCATTCCAAGCTTTATATGTCAACTTCTAGTCTATTCTCTGAGCTAATCAAACCATCATCTCTGCTACTATATAACTATAACGTTTCTACTATACACCTTGGATACCTTGATGTGGTTCAAGTCTTCTTTAATTCTTTTATATTCTCTTCTTTCCTGTCTTCTTTCTCCTTTTTAATCTTCAACTGAAATATATTTAATATCAACAATTTGGGTCTGTGAATTTTACAATTTAAATTTTCAAGAAAAGTTGAATTTTATGGAACAATGAAATGACAATGAGAAACGAGAAAAAAAAGCAGGACAAAGTTGAACTTTTGCTATTGACAGAATACTAATCTTAAGCGCATTGAGTAAATCTTTCATTTGTCATCTTCTTCCTTATCTTTGTCTCTATCCCTCCCTTTGCTGCATATCTTTCTTACACTTTTACTCTCTTTGCCTTTTCCCTGTCTTTCACATGGCACCAAAAATTGGACAAACGAATGAAACAATATTTAGGGTCATACCACAAACAACAACCATCTATCCACAAATTTACACAAATCCTTTTACGCGATGTATTACAGAGAATGAAGTGAAATAACGACAAAATTTAGAATTGTATGCAAAACACAACACCACTCCTTTCTCTTAATTCATTTAAATCTCTGTACAATAACAGTGAATAATAATAAGCTCAAGGAGAGTCAAGGGCTCGCAATGATCTCATTAATATTTCAGTCTTCAGCCACTGAAGTAATGGAGATGAGGTAAATATATTAAAACAATGGTATATTAATTTTAAAGTGTTATCAGAAATACTGTGGAGAGGGTGGCTACCTCCTTGAAGCATATTGTGTCAATAAATCATTTTGAGATTTACTTAACATCATGTTAAGATAGAACCTTCATAACAATAATAAAAATCAACAATAACATTTAAGTCAACAATAAAGCATGGCAATGTGGTAATGAAATAAGCATCTGTACATGAGTTATGTTTCTCTGTGTCAAACATGATATATTTATGTCTATATTATTCCCTTTAAATGACTAAATCATAAACATTAATGTAAATATCTTAAAATCTATCCATGACTATATATATAGTAAAGGTTTATATCTCTGTGAGCTAAGATCTATTTCACCAGATTCATAAACCTGATACGTTATATTTCTATATAATTTTTATTTTTTCTTAATAAGTACCAATTTCAACAAATTCAAAATTAACTTCAAATAAAAAATAAACTATCAAATAATACAAAGCATCAAAGTTTTATTCTAAGTCAACTAATTTCTTCTCATGATATATTTTTGAAATCAATACAAAAGATTTTTCCTAGATAAGGACAGTTTTATTTTCACAAAACATGAACTTTCTGTATCATATGGTCTTTTTGGTAAGAAAAAATTCAGCTGCAATCATTAATCAGTCGAGACAAAAATAAATATATTCCCCACTACCATCCTTCGGGCTTAAAAGACAATTGTCTACCAATGTACCAATAATCAATCTCATTTCTGGTCTAGTCCCTGTTTATGCAGTGTTGAAGCTGTATTCTTTAATAATCTGCTCCTTAACATACTTCTATCCTAAATCGTATACCTACCCCTAAATAAAATGGATCTTTTCTAAAACCTGCCATTTTACTTAGGGTAAGGGACAGGGTTGGGGATAAGAAAAGAATGGATTTAAAATCAGGTCCAACAGTGCAGTTTTACCTTTTGTGTTCATTATTACTAATATTGCTACACTATATCATAGGTGTCTACACCATAACCAGTAAATGTCCAAGTAATGATTAATGAAAGAAGAAACATTTAAAGTCAAAAATCAAAATTTTTACATGTCAATGGAAAAATTCATATCAATATCTAAAACCATGACAGAACCAATTGTGCTAATAGCATAGGATTACTACACCAAAAGATGGTAAGTGCCTTTTTGACCCCTTTCGTCATGTGATTAGTGAGATTATGGTGGCCTTAAATTGGGGCATCTGACAGCCATTGTATGCCCCCACTTCAAAGGAGCTTGTTTAAGGATGTCGTTTTTTATCTATTTTACTAGGCTTTGCTTTTTAGGTTTTTATTCAGATAAATGAAATAAAGTTGAGAAAATGTAAATAAAATTTTAGAACTGGCTTAATTAACTGTTTCAATCAAACCAAACAAATGAAAAGAACAATAAAAATCAATGAACAAGTAATTGAGGAGGCGCTGCCTAGTGAAAATGCCCCGCCCCTACTTGCTTTTTGCATGGATCAAAGTGAAGAGAGCATTCTTGGACTATAGTAATTCTATGGTTAACAATGACGGGTTCAAGCACCATGATTTTGTTAAAAGAAAATCTCTATTACAACATTCAAATGTCTGTTTAATTCTCTATCAAGTGAAATATTGTCAATTATCCCTGCAAGCTCCGCCAATGTCCAATCAATTTCAAGATAACTGACTCTTACCAAGATATGACAATTACCCTTGTTCAAATGCAATTTAAATACACAAAATTTCTGTTCTATTTCGTTCAAACATCTTTAAGCTCTCAATATCAATAAATCAATATCATTAAAATTGTTTGAGGGCGTCAAATATTGGCTTGTCATCTGAGGGTATTCATCAACTATTCAACAACAACAAAAAGCAACCTTGCAGTCACTTGGTATAAGAAGGGGGTTGAAGGGGTATTGCCTGATATCACTTAAGTAGTGGCAAGGGGTAAACTCACTACAAAACAAAGTAAATGATAGTTTGGTCTTTGTTAGTTTTATAAAGAGCATGAATGGTATTCATGAACTATACTCTTTAATAATAAAACAAATAAAGACAACTTGCAAGTAGTCACAATATCCAAAAACACCCAGAACCTTATTATTTATAAGTAAGAAGTCCTACGCAAGCATGGAGTTCTACAAAAAAAGTAATATCACTATTCATATCCAGGCAATTTTATTTTTTTTATAAGAGGGGGAATTTCAATCATATAATAGCTGAATGAATAACCAATCTGGTTGTATGGAGATAGAGACCAAATTGAACAACCCTGAATGGTAAATGTTTACAACTTTCAAGACTACTGATGAATGTCCAATATATAGATTTCCTAGTCAGTCAACCACTCCAACTCATGGAACACCCTGCACCTAGTACATACATACACATATACAGTCTCCATCAAAATCCTTCACTGAACTATGTCTTTAAAAATTGTGAGCTGCCAACAACTGCTCTACGCTGATTTCCAAATCCTGTTGAGCGATGTCATCCGGGACATAGTCAGTCATGTTAATTTCCAAATCAGCCAATTCTTGATTAAGGACACCCAACGGCGTCATGGGCAATCTGGTGATTAAAAGACAAGAGAAAAATATTTATCAAAACAAATCCTTCCACCTGTTCTACATTGTACTTAGTCTCAAGCTCATGGGTTGAGGATTGATGTTATTTTTGATAAAATTTTCAATTTCTCCCAGTGTCTCTGGACCTGCAAAGTCATCAGCTTAGGCTACAAAAAAGCTGTAGCCTATATTGGCTTTATGACAACCCCCTCTATTTAGGTAAATATCTGGGTCATCTTTTATATGCATCATTTCATAATTATTATTCTCTGACCAAGACTAGAGTTGGGTGTCTTCAGCTGCTTTATCTTTTCCCTGTGCATTTTCCAACATCTTGCATCTACATTTGACTTTTCCACTTGTGGAGCAATTCAGAAAAGATGAACCAGCTAATGCCAAATGTATAGATAAGCCTGTATCAAATTAAGCATCTTCATTGAAACCTGATTAAAGAACACAATTTTTCAAATGTTTATCTTATATACTATTTGGCAAAATGCCGTAAAACACAATCCGCCTGTTAGAATAGGAGTCTAAATAACTGAATGCTTTAAGATGACATTTTCAAAACAAGCATTTCAAAAAAACTTACTCCTCCAGGTTTGTCTGTACAGAAGATGGATTCGACTCATATAGGGTTAATTGCTCTGGGGATAGTGGTTCTCTCATGGCATCCAAATCCATATTTGGTTTGAATTGGCTGCAGGAAAATTTCAAAAAAGATGTGGGATTATTTCTTTGGGTGTGACATAATTGGCATTATCTGCCTGTTTTTAGTTTTTACTCTTGAGGGAGAGAATGATGAAAGGTTAAATTGTAATCAAATCTGGGCATCAACTAAAAAAATAGAGAACAGGAATGATCTAACACTGTGATGTCATTCTACAAAAAATAAGATCTGAAAATATCTATTACGGAAGAGGAAATGAAATGTAAAAAAATCTAATTTTCTTAAGTTGCTGAAATACCTTTCATCTTCTACAACCCTCAAATGGAAACAATTGGCTTGCAACAAATTCATATATATGACGGTGTAGATTTCAAATTCAGATACAACAAATATTCAAAGCTAAAGATTAAGTAGCCATGAAATATTGATAATAATAGCTGGCAAAATTAGTGGGGAAATGTAGGTTAATAAAAATCAGAGTCATAAATCAGAAAACATTTTATTTAAAAAGCCTCAAATCTCATACCAGGCAATAACACTAGATGCTAGATACCATCCTCCTGGTGCAGTGACAGTCTACCTGGTTTATATGACTGCCTCAGCAAAAAGATGTTTACAAAGTGTTACTAATATAATTATTCAAGTTTATTTAATTTAAAATTATTCCTCCTAAGTATAACATCATCCCTTGAATCATAAGCTATGGATCACTTCAAATCAGTGTAGATGAAAAGCACATTGATGTGGGTTTTACCTCTTGTTTGAAATGGGCCTTCTTAGAACATTTATAGCTTTCCCATGCTTAGAATAATTATATAAGAGTAAGAGAGGAGGTTATATATGGAATTTTTTTAGGGACTTGACAACCAGTTAATCTCCCCAGGATATAAACCACCAGAATATATGGTGGCATCTCTGTACACATCCTAAAATGGGCCAGATCCTTCTTGTTAGGTAGGAGTTAAAAAGTAAAAGTAGAAGGCATAGAGTCAGATCCTAATCCACTACTTTCCCTGTAAGCAATAACGACGAATGGTCAAAAAATATTATTTTATAATTTTATTATCATATTATAAAATACCTCATTGTGCATCTTTCGGCAAAATAAAAATTGTATTATCTCATTTCCCTCTTATATAATAAAACATTCGTCCTTCTCCCTTACACCGACGCGCTTCAAGTCAACAGACGGCGTAGGCAAGAATGACAAATGAGTAACTGATCGGCCCCTAGTCACGCTACGTCACTCTTCATTACAATTTACGCTCACTGGTGCTGTTTATCGTGTTGGCCAGCGTGTTATTTTGTCCCTCGATTGCAGTGGTCAGTTTAAACTTAAAAGAATCCTTAGGCATTGAGATGCCATTTTCAGAACAGACGTAAAGAAAGTTTAAAAATCAAGTAGGGTGTCTAGACATTGATTATCCTCACAAGAGACTTTTTGAAATGCTTTAAAGAAGAACGGCAAAAATCAAAGATGGTTACTACAAAGAAATGAAGTTTGTGTGATCCAAATGTCAAAAAAGATGAGACAGAAAAGTTGGAAGAAAAAAAGGGAAAAAAAGGGAGACATTGTCTGGACATGCAACACTTGAAACCCAAAGATCAAAGAGAGTCACTTCATCGTATTAACTTTTAAACTGATTGGTTCCAGTCAGTACATGTTTGATTGTACAAACATTTTTATAGGGTCTATAAATAAAAATATGGCTGATGCTAAAGGCACTCATTCAATTTCACTATCAGAAAAGGAGACCCTGCTAGGTTCATTGGTTGTTAATTTTCTTTTTACAAATTTATTGGATTTGAATATCTATATCAGAATCAGAGAAAAGCGGCAATCTGTTTAACAAACTTGACTGATTGGAATCTAGATGATTAAGTCCCTTCTTCCACCACTATCTCCATCATTGAAACATGTACATAAAAATAGCAACAACAAAAAGAACTAAACAAATAATAAAGAAGGGAAAAAAAAAGAAGAAAAAGAAGAAAAAAAGAGGATAGCAGTAAGGAAACTTTTAAAAAAAGAGAAAAAGAAAAATGAATTTTAAAAAAAGAAAAGAAAAAAAGAAGGGAAAAAGGGGAAATAACAGTAATCAATAAGTAATCAGTAGTATTTATTCATTATCATTTTTAATGCAACCTTCAGTAAATATATAACATTGGATTCACATAGCCTAATTTTCCGAGCGAAAATGTTATGAATTTATCATGACTTTCCCAGCCTGTGACACAATGAAGATGAAAAATAATATGACTTAAAACTGATTTTAATTGATAGAAAAAATATTTATAAATCACACAATAAAAATCTAAATTCATTTCCATTACTGTCCGGTCAAAAATGTTCAATAAAAAAAGCAGATAAATAAATTTAAAAATAAATAAATAAAAACAATATCACTTCGAGCATGGCATTATACAGCAGTGGCACAAACCAACTAATTTAGCAAATTGGTGCTTTTGCTTACAGCGGTCGAGTGATAGTTGACAACGTAATGGAGAACAGTGAATGTTAAATAACTCTGTTTTAAAACAAAAATAACACTTCAAACTTTAGAAAGACACTTAAAAGCAACAATTCAGTATGGGGAATCAATCTTAGTTCGAAATGTTGACTGCAACAAAAGTTATAACGTAAAATCATATTTTGCCATTCGTGAATAATTTGCCCTGCTCACTGAACAGGACCATTCGTCGTTTTTGCTTACGGGGGCAAAGTACTCAGACCACTCTTACTTCCTTAGTTATATACAAAACCGACATGTTATCTCTTTCTCTGCACTAAACTTAGAATTTTTGCTAATGATAGTTTATTATATAGAGAAATAAAATCTAATGATAAATTGTAACATCCTACAAGAAGACCTAAATACGTTGGAAGATAGCTATGATAGACATGAAAGATGAACTCCACCCTAGAATTAGAATAAGTCAAGTACTAAAAAGTGGTAGAAAAAAGAACAAAATCAATTAGGGCTACAAAATCAAAATACAGTAGTTTTCGCGAGAGTGCCATCCGGCTGAATGCCCGTTTTGCCTAAGTGCCCGCTTTCCGGCGAAACATAATTTTTTCTATCAATTTCACCACTCTAAGTGCCCGCCCGCTAAAAAGCTCTTTCGCCTAAG